>CAUYQV010191599.1:0-16369 GCA_963574575.1 Galagoides demidoff | reverse complement strand
TCTTAACACAACAATTATGAGAAAGACATGATGGCTATGTTAGCTAGTTGGATGAGAGTTTTCCAAACTGCATATGGAAGCAACACACTGTATCCTATGATAGAATTAATGTACACAATTATGATCTAATAAAAAAAAATTTAAAAAAAGCACAATTTTGTGCCTTTCTCTCTCTTCAAAAAAAAAAAAATCCCTCCCAACCTATATGCTCTTTTCTAGTGTGACTGCCACTCTCCCCTAACCACAAGCTTTCTTTTTCTATGCAGTGTGACCTAATGCTGTGACCTCCTTTCTCTGACCAATAAAATGAAGAAGAAGTGATGGTGTTTAACTTTCAGGCTGGGCCTTAACAGAGCTGCATATTTCCTTCTTGGAGTGCTTTTCCTAGGAATCCGGCTACTCCTGCAGCCTCCAAGATGGGCCCAGTTTCAAGAGAACTGAGGTCCTAGGAGGTCAGCAGTCCCAGCTGGTACTCAGTCCTACCAGCTGCCAGCCTTGTTGGACCTTCCAGCGCCCCCAGACACCAGCAATATCACATGAAGTAGAAGAACCCAACTTGTAGAATACTGGTCAATCCAGAGAATCCTGAAAAATAATGAATTGTTTTTTAGTTAATCTGTTTTGGAGCAACTTATAGACTTTAGCTGATCATACATAGGAAATTGAAAAAGAAGACAAAAAATATTTGCTGATAAATTTCAAACTTAGGAAACTCCAGAGACTTTATTTGACAATATGGGAAATTAGCAGATAATATAGTGAGGATTAATATAGTGGATCATATATACATATGATAGTGGCTTTCTCTGTGTAAATAACAATAATTTAGATATGGAAATTTTAAAATCCAATTCTAAATAGCAACAGAAATGTAACTTACAAGGCAACAGAAACAAAATGGAGAAACCACAAAACATTATTAGAAATAAGATAAAATCTCAATTGAGATATTCTATACACCTGGTTGGGAAAACATGATATCAAAAATATTAATCTTTTATACACATACACACATACTTTGCAATTCCAATCAGATATTTTTGATACTTGGTTCAAATGACTTTACAATTCATATGGAAGAATAGCTAAAATGTTTTAGAAAAGTAAAAAGGTGATTTCATATTTATCAGTCATCTAAAATTATTATATAAAGCTTATTGAAATTTAAACCATGATATTGGCATAATCCATACCTAAATCCCAGAATCTATGAGAATTGATTTATGACAAAGTTGGCATTTTAATCCAGGGGTTTATTTAACATATGATACTGGCCTAGCTAAATTATATTTTATCTAAAAGAATGCGGTATTAGGATTCCCAATCTTGACATGCATCAAAATATGCTCAATAGATGAAAATGGAGGTATTTTAGGTTGGAAGGTTTTATCAAGGGTACATTTATATTTTTTTCTTGGTAGTTTTTTGTACACTGAGAGGATCTCATGGTTTCACATTACTACTTCTACAAACCCTATACTGCTTGTCTGTGTATAATCCAGAATTTGGGAATATGACAAAAAACACTGGCTCTGCATACATATGTACTCAAATTGTGCACCCACACACATAGGCGAACATATTGAACCTACTCCTAGTCATTTTCTTGTCTTACCTAAACTCTCTTCTTTTTCTGGTCTGAACATGCTGTTGATGCAGAAAGGGGGAAGGAAGAAGCTGGAGAAAGTGAGAAGACAGGAAGAGAAAAGGAGTGCCAGGCCTGGACTCTGGCACAGTTGGCATGGATTGGGCACACCAACCTGTTGGTGCTTTGAAATGCCTTCTGTTTTGAGGGCTTTGGCAATTTCTCCTGCCTAATTGCATTGTGTTGGTGGATGAAAAGCCATCCTTGCACATTCATCTCAGTAACAAAATGTACCACAATTCCTTCTCCCTGTGAGTTCCTAAAGTCCTTGGTTATTGCTTTGAAAGAAACGTGAGACAGCAATCATTCCTTCAACAACAAATATTTGCTTCATTAATATTTGCTTCATCAAATATACTCCAGTGCTCCATTTCCATGTCTTTCTGCAAACACAGTGACTTTTTGTTTGCTTGCTAAATCATGGTGAAATCTTTCTGAAGATATTTTCAATGACAAATTCAACATTCATAGCTCTCACAATACATATAATTCAGTTGAAGTAGCAGTGTTATGAATAGACATGGCCAAGTTTGCTCATGACTACTATAGCGGTTCTATGTGGCTGACAGTGATTCTAAGATGCATTTTAATTTTGCAAATGTTAAACTCTCATAATAAAAAAAAAGGTATGTTCTAGAATCAATGAAATACGTTAAATTGCTCTATTTATGACAGTTTTATTTTCCTTCCTGAGCACTTTCTACAGCGGGTCTGCCTCTCACAAACAGCCCTCTCCCTGGCCAGTGCCTGCCTGCAGCTTGAAGACACAGCATTGGTTCTGCAGACAGTGGTTGCTCAGGCAGCCTGGTGCTCTCAGCAACAGTGTCACTGGCCTGACATACATCCCAACATCAATACACCATCACAGTGGGGATAATAAGCTATCTTGTTCAGAGTACCTACGGCACCAAGAACTAGAATCTATTTTGTGCAGATTTAAGAAGAGGCAGTTATTTGTGGGACCCCTCAGCAGGTGATTACAGAGGCTTCCAAGGGTTGAAAATAAAGTCTAGGCAGGCTCATGGACAGAGCCCATTCAAAGTCAGAACCTGAGGCATCTAGCTATTGGGCCCTAAGGCCTCTCCTATTTCTACTTCTTAGTCCCTACTTGGATGACTTTGGCTCTGGGTCACCATGGCAGTAGTGTGGGCCTGACTGTATATCACCCTGGGTCTAAGCCTAGAATCTTGGTTTTATAATTCACATTCTTGACAGATAAATCTGTTAGGTTCAGTCTAGCCTATGAATTTGCTTCCCATCTCATCACATTGCACCCTGGGGTCAGATGTCCATCTTGTCACCTTTGGCCAATCTCAGCCTATCCTGTCAGCAGGAACTGTGGATAGACTCACTCTTCCTATTTCTGTGGGTACAGAAATAACAACTGGCCTACTCAGGGCAGGAGAAGCACAGCCTTTAATCCTCACTAAAATCCCTATAAGATGCTTTATGGGCCAGGCTCAATATTCTGTTAATTAATTTCAAGGAAAAACTCACCTTCTACAGGAGCTTAAATTAACTATGGCAACCAGGCCATGTCTAGCTGTCTAGGTATGAAAAAGAAAAATAAGAAACATGGGTCTAATTTTATTCCTAGTCTGACATTGCTACTTTTTGTTTGCTATAGTCTCACATAAACCTATCAAGCGTAGGATTCTTTCCCAATGAATCAAATTGTACCTAAGGTACCGAGCCTGGTAGAGTCTTCACTTGGAATTCTATGATCCCAGAAATGTTAAATAGCGAAAAAATAAGAATGTGATGGACGTGGCAGAGGGAGGTACTTGCTGGGTAGTTGTACATTGGTACATGGGTGGGTAGGTGTACTTTACAGTAGAATATTTCTTTTAAAGGATTTATCACAGGATTCTTCAAATAAGCACATTTGCAGAATGAGTTGTCACAGAGTACATATGGCATTTGCTTTGCCTGAAGACATATTCCTTGGCAGATAAATCAGATACAACTTTATATAAGGAGGTGACCTTTCTCATAGACCAATGGTATGCCCCTGATTAGTGTGCTGGATGAGTTTGCCACACTTCAACCTCCCTCTCCATAAAATGTTGGGTGGGTGGAATGTGGCTGCCTGCCCAGCTGGCAGGATCCCTGATTACAAAGAATGGGGAAACAAAGGTGCACATGCCTTTATCAACATTATTCAAATATGTCTTACCAAGAGTTTTGCCCATTATAAGATTTCTGCCTTGGATGTCAAAGGCATTTTTTTTCTTCAGAGACTGCACTGTATTGACAGTGCACTTGGCTGCTAGCAGAGGTGGAAGAAATCAAGCAGGCTTTCTTTGGCCCAACAGACCTAATAGGCAGCCACATGTTTCCTGTAGATACTTGTGCTAGAGAAGCACTAAATTCATAGTCAACTTTCAGATGTTCATCAGCATGAAGAACTTGATTAGAAATCTAGAAGTAGTCAACCACACATATGCTTCTCACATCTATGGCTATGAGTTTCTGGGTCTAGAAGGAGTCCTGGACACCCTTGCTCAGGGCAGATTCCTCCTAGGTGGGCTACTGGAAACAAGTTTCCTAAATAGCCAGTGGCTGAATTCCTGAAAGGATGCCAATATCTGGATACATCCCCAGCTCTCTCCTCCATTGGTAGAATGTTCTAGGGCCAGGCCCTTCCTGACTTTCCAAGATGTTTCTCTGACAAAATGAGGAAGCATGAGTTTGGAGTATGCCAGGAGGAAAGGGGAAACTTTCTCCTTCTTTTCATTTGATCTGAGCAATATAAATAACCAAAATAATGAAAAGAAAATTAAAAAAAGAAGTAAAACAAAAGAGACTTGGAGCAAAGGAAAATGAGAGTAGGAATAAATATGAAGGCTGATGGGGCAATGCCAGTGCACAGTGCATTTTCCCTGATGACTTTGTAAATGCTGCCTATGTTCACAGGTGTTTGATGTCTCTCTTTTGCAAGAAGAATGCAGATACTACCTTCCCCTGGCCCCAGGGGCAGCAGAGGGGAGGCAGAGAGACTGGTAGAGAGAAATTCTATGTTGTAACCAGGGATGGTTCTCTCCTTCCTCCCATTGCCAGGTCTCCTGACTCCTCTGCCTCCTCTCCCAGGGTAGTGGATGGCTGCCCACCACCTGACAATGCTGCCCTGTAGAATTCTACAGAAAACCTATAGAATAAAAGGCCATGAGAGAGAGGGCTGACTCAGATTCAGAACCCCAGAATCCTGTTAGGGGCCTGGTGAGGAGAGAAGCTGGGAGGAGCCTTGTCCCAGCCAATCTACTTCCATGGTTCCTATGGCTGATGGTGTCAAAGGGATTAGGGGGATGTGGAGGTGGCCCTTTGATACAGATTACAAGTCCTGCAGGGATTGACAGTGAAAGCATTCAATGTGACTTTATAGCTATGTGGTATTGTATGTATTTGTCAGTTTTCTCACTTATCTTATTTCAGATGATGCTTATGTGATCTGTCTGAGAAGGTTATATTTATTCAGAGTTAAATGGCAAAGTATATTAACTTATTTACAAGGGCCTAGTTAACATTACATTAACTTATTTACAAGTGCCTAGTGAGTTAATCGAATCAGACCTTGAAAACAGAAACTTTTGATTGGTTGGGATATTAGCATCTAGGTGCTAGAAGAAGAGAAGCTAAGCTAGCTGAATTGCATGATGGTTCATGGTCATGGTAAGTGCTCAAGGAACATAAGCTGTAGCTACCACTTAAACAAACATTCATTAAAGAGTGGTGTTGACTTTCAAAAAATCACTTATTTTCCAGGGTATGAGAAGACACTGTATGTCACTCTTGCACTGAGAGAATGAGTCCTGTTCTCAAGAGAAGAGCCATGGAAAGTGATGTTCTCAGAGATCTGGCACTGGTTTTCATTGGAAACTGATCTACTAGTATTCATATTTCACTTTTACTCATTAAGGAGACAGTTGTGAAAGAGAAAACGAGTAGTAAAGAAGAAAACATTTATCTGATGAGTTTTCTCTGCATTTTGGCCAACTCTCTAACCATCTTCTCTTTATGTGGAATTGTTTTTATTGAGTTGGTGGCAGTGGGATTCCAGGAAGGCTCTACACAGCAGAGTAATATCTGCTGTGGAAGTAATGGGAGATGAAGATAAAGGCTGAAAATTCTTTTCTGAAGATGAATGAGACGTGGAAACACAGAGATTGCACCAATTCTGCAATAGAAGCAGAATTTGGGAAAGCCTGGATTAGCCTATATCTCTAGTAATCTGCGTGGAATTTATGGAAATTTAATAAGAAATGGATTAAGCCTGACATAATTAGGATTAAATTTTTTTCTATAAAATGCTTAAAAGAGGCTTATAGGAAATTATTCTTCTGAGTAAGTTAAACAGCTTCCCTATAATCTCATTTACACTATTATATTGCCTAAAAAACTGTTCCTTTATACAAGGCAGTTGCTGAATACTGTTCGGGGGTATTAGTCAGGAATAAGCCATGGACCTTCCTTCTACGTAAGCTCTCTCTTGGGCCACATATACGTATATGCATATATATACATATATACACATATCCATCCATCCTCATGTATACATATATACACATTTGTATATAATATATATATTATATTTATTGAGACAGAGTTTCAATACATATATATTTATTGAGACAGAGTTTCACTCTGTTGCTCAAGCTAGAATGCCATGGCATCAGCCCAGCTAACAGCCAGCTCAATGGCCTGGGTTTAAGTGATCCTCCTACCTCAGCCTCCTGAGTAGCTACAGTAACTACAGGGCCTATACAAGCCTGCCACAATGCCTGGATAATTTTTCTATTTTTACTAGAGGTGGGGCCTCACTTTTGCTCAGGCTGGACTCAAACGCCTGAGCTCAATAGATCTTCCTGAGTCAGCCTCCAAGAATGCTAAGATTACAGGTGTGAGCCAATGTGCCCAGCCTATCTTGGGCCACTTTTAAATTACTATGAATAGACTCAAAATTAGTATTGCCAGTATTATTAGTTGCTATGTTTTGAAAGATGATAGGAATACAGTGTCTTTTTTCCTATCTCTAGGAGCAAAACCAGGTCAAAATGGGCTTACACAAATCAGTAGAGGAAGGAAGATGAGCAGACTTCACGTGCATGAGTGCAAGTTTGCATGTGAGTATGTGATGTGAATGTGTGGGTGTGTTTGAGTCACACAGAGCCTGTTACATCATGAACTAGGTCCCCAGTGGACATTTGAAACACCTGGAGTTTTTCTTCTTCTGTTTATAACCTGTGTTATCTAGGGAATAAGCACTTGCACATTAGATTGCTTTGGGCATTGATTCCATCTTTCCTCTTATCCTGGAGAACTTCTACACCAGTAGCACCCTAAAATTTTGATCTCAGAACTGTTTTGATTCTTATAAGTTATTAAAGACTCCAAAAAGAATACATATATACATATTGGAGTGACGGAGATGTGTAACCTTTTAGACAAAGAATTCAAAATAGCTGTCCTGAAGAAGCTCATTGAACTTCAAGGAAACATAGAAGAGGAATTTAGAAGTTTATCAGAGAAATTTAGCAATGAGATTGAACTAATAAAAAAATCAGGCAGAAATTCTGGAGCTAAAAACTTCAATTGATAACTTGAAAAATGCATTGGTCTCTCAACAGCAGGACTGATTAGGCAGAAGAAAGAATTAGTGAGCTTGATGGAAGGTTATTTGAAAATACATAGTCAGATGAGAAAAAAGAATGAAGCACACCTGTAAGATTTAGAAAATAGCCTCAAAAGGGCAAATTTAAGAGTTATTGACCATACAGATGAGGTCAAGAGAGATACTGGGTTAGAAGTTTCCTCAAAGAAATAACAACAGAGAACTTTCCAAACCAATAGGAAGCTATTGGTATTTAGGTACAAATAGGTCATAAAACATGAAGCAGATCTAAGTGAAATAAGACTACCTGGAGGCATTTGATAATCAAGCTCTAAAATACCATAGAAAAAGGAAAGGTCAGGCTGGGCACAGTTGCTCATTCCTATAATCATAGCACTCTGGGAGATCAGGGTAGGTGGATCACCTGAACTCATGAGTTTAAAGCTAGCCTGAACAAGAGCAAGATCTGGCCTCTACAAATAGCTGGGCATTGTAGTAGGTGCCTATAGTCAAAACTACTCAGGAGGCTGAGGCCAGGGGATTACTTGAGCCCAAGAATTTGAAGTCGCTGTGAGATATGACAGCATAGCACTCTACTGGGGGTGACAAAGTGTCAAATTGTCTCAAAAAAAAAAAAAAAAAAAAGGCCCTAATGGAATAAAAAAAAATAATGGGTGGTGCCTGTGGTTTAGTGAGTAGGACACCAGCCCCATATCCTGAGGGTGGCAGTTTCAAACCCAGCCACAGCCAAACTGCAACAACAACAACAGAAATAGCCAAGTGTTGGGGCAGGCACCTGTGGTCCCAGCTACTCCAGAGGCTGAGGCAAGAGAATCATCTAAGCCCAAGAGATGGAGGTTGCTGTGAGCTGTGACGCCACAGCACTCTACCCAGGGCCAGGGCAACAAAGTGAGACTGTGTCTCTATTAAAAAAAAAAAAAAAAAAGAAAGAAAGAAAGAAAGAAAAAGAAAAAAATAACATATAAAGGAGCTCCAATACATGCAGCAGCATATTTCTTTTTCTTTTTTTAAAATCTTTCCCTTTTTATTATGTATTTATTTATTTCTTTTTGGCTGGGGCTGGGTTTGAACCCACCACCTCCAGCATATGGGGCCAGCGCCCTACCCTTTTGAGCCACAGGTGCCACCCCCAGCAGCATATTTCTCAGTGGAAACCTTATAAGCCAGGAGAGAGTGGCATGACATATTAAATGTACTCAAGGAAAAAAGAAAAACGTAACTCTTAAAATATCTTGCAAATTTATCCTTCAAACATGAAAGACAAATACAGATGTTCCTGACAAACAAAAGCTGAAGAGCAGACCTTTCCTACAGGAAATGCTAAAATGAACTCTTCAATCTGAAAGAATAGGACATTAGTAAACAATAAGAAATCATGTGATAGTATATGTTGGGTTTGAAAGATGATGTGTCTGGAATTCAGGGGTCCTCAAGCTTTTTAAACTGGGGTCCAGTTAGTTCACTGTCCCTCAGACCATTGGAGGGCCAGACTGTGGGCCCCGGGATGAGTCAGCTGCTAAGCGGGACAGGCAGCAGTGGCAAAAACACCTGGCGGGCCAGATAAATGTCCTAGGTGGGCTGCATGTGGCCCGCGGGCCATAGGTTGAGGACATCTGTTAGATATTTATCCATTTCTTCTAAGTTTTCCATTATATTGACATATAGTCACTCATGGCCATTTCTAACAGTCCTTTGGATTTCTGCAGTATTAGTTGCAATGTATCCTTTTTCATCTCTGATTTTATTTATTTGGATCTTCTCTCCTTTTTTCTCAGTGTAGCTAAATTTTGTTTATCTTTTTAAAAAACCAACTCTTCATCTTGTTCATCATTCACTGGACTTCAATTTCATTTATTTCTGTTCTGATTTTTATTATTCTCCCTTTTCTACTAAATTTTGATTTGGTTTGCTCTTGTTTTTCTAGTTCTGTGAGATGCATTGTTAAATTTTTTATTAGGAGCTTTTCTACTTTTTTCATGTAATCACTTACTGTTGTCAATGTTTCTCTTATTGCTGCTTTTTTGTATCCCCTATGTTTTGATATGTTGTGTTTTCCTTTCATTTGTTTTGAGAAATTTGAATAACCTTTATATACTAGTTCCTTGTACCTTTGTTTAGTTTCTATTAGAGGATCTGTCCAGTTCTGTCAGAGGGATGTTAAAGTCACCAGCAATTATGGTGTTATGGGATATCATATTGCTAAGATCAATCAAGGTCTGTTTCATAAATCTGAAGCATTTAAGTAGGTGCATAAATATTTAGAATTGAAATGTCCTCTTGTTTTATTATTTCCTTGACTAGAATAAAATACCATCTTTGTCTTTTTTAACTTCAGTTGCTTTAAATCCACTTGTATCTGAAAATAAGATTGTGAACCCTCATTTAATGTTCCTTTGCCTGAAATTTTGTTTTACAACTCTTCACCCTGAGTCTTGTTTTGTCCTTCAAGGTTAGGTTGTGTCTTGGAGATACCATATGAATGGCTTGTGCTTTTTTTTTATCTACTTGGCCAGCCTATGCCTCCTCAGTGGGGAATTCAAGCTATTAATATTCATTAAGAGAATTGTTAAATGTGGTGGAGTTCTATTCCTCTTATTTTGTGAAAATCCGTTGCTTAGTTTTATCATTTGCACCGTCATGGAAGCTATGTTTTTTCCTTTAATTTGTGGGTGTTTACTTTACTGGTGGTCCATTGTGATGGAGAGTGTGGACAACTGGTCAAAGTATTTCCTATAGAGTTGGTCTTATTGTGGCAAATTTCCTCAATGTTTGCATATCCATAAAAGATTTGATATCTCTATCAGTTTTGTAGCTTAGTTTAGCAGGATACAGAATTCTGTAACCTGTTTTGATTAGCAAGGTTAAAGGTAGATGACCTGTTACCGCTAGGGTCTCAGGAGAAGCAATGTTGCAGAGAATAAGACCAGCAATTGAAATTGTATGGAAATAAAGGGGACCACCACTACCACTCTCTATGGCATATGGCAAGCTTCTTTATTTTCTCCTGGCTTAAATAGCCAGCTCTGCATGTATGCACTGTTAATCAATAATACATCAATGACTTTATTGATATTCATTATAATCCATAATCTATCTCATGACTAAACATCTTGTGACTATCTTGTGACTAGATCCTTGCTGGCCTGGAGCCTAGTAATCTACAGATCAACTGATACTACTTTATCTAACTTAATCCTCCTAAAAATACATGACTTAATGGAGAACATGTTGTTAGCCAGTACTTCTTTGTTCTTATCTGATAAAGCCTGAGGCTCTAGAGGAGAAAGACAGATTGAATACCTGCCCTACTGACCTTACCACCTAGAGGCAGTTACTTTAATCTTTAAGCAAAGCATAGTCAGGAAATTCCTAAGACATATAGAAACTTGTTTGTAAGCCTCTACTCCCATGTGGGCCTTAAGTCAGGGGGGTTTTATGCCCACAACCAACCAGGCTGACCTTAGGTCAGGGTTTTTTATACCTGCAACCAACCTGGCCATATGGGATTCTGCCTCAGTTTCTCATAAGTACGCCTGCACTAAGTCTTTTCACTGTTCTCTCTCAAACAGTTTTTTTGGCCAGAGGCATATAAGCCTTTTGCCTATATGACCCTTCTCTTCTGGCTTGGAAGGCTTCAGCTGAAAAGTATACTGCCACACTGATGGATCTGCCCCTGTAGATCAGTTGGCACTTACTCCTGGCCACTTGCAGAATTTTCTTTTTTGTCTTGACTTTGCATAGGTTCATTACAATGTGTCTTGGAGAAACTCTGTTCAAGTTAGGATGACGTGGGGTTCAATATCCCTCTAAAAGGAATGTTTCAGAATCTTTAATAAAACCTGATATGTTTTCATTTATAATATCCTCCAGTGGGGCTTCCATTCCTTTGGGATGATCTTCCCCCTCAGGGATCCCTATAATTCATATTTGAATACTTTGTGAAGTTTTGTAGTTCTCTGTGTGAATGTTCTTCTTTCTATCTCTCTTTTTCTGCGTCTTTACCTGGATTAGCTCAAGAGCTTTATTCTCTAGCTCTGATATTCTTTCTTCTCTATGGTCTAATACTTTCTACTGTCTCTTTAAGTTCCCTAATTGACTCCTTCGATTCCTTAAGCTCCACCATATCTTTTTCATATTCTTTATACCTTTCATCCATTTTTTGGTTCTGTTTTTCCACTTTCTCATTCCCTTTATTGCCTTTGCTATTTGTATTTTAAATCCCTTTTTGTTATTTATAGGTGGCATCCTTTGTGGTAGCTGCCTCATTGTCCCTTGGGTGGGTTGCTCTCTTTTGGTTTTTCATGTTGCCATAATTTTTCTGATAGTTCCTTCTCATGTGTATTTTCTTCTTCTTCACTTCCTCCCCCTACTTTTTCCTTCTTACTTCCTCCTTTGCTTTATGTTACCATGTCCTAGAGCTTAGGTGTTGATGTGGCCTTTTGTTTGGTATGAGGCCAAAAGGATGAACAGCATAAAGAATGAGAAAGGAAAAAGAAAATAAAAAGAGAAGAAAAGTAAAAGAAAGAAAAAAATAAGATGCAGCAAAAGAGAATAATTAAAAGGAGGAGAGAAGGGGGTCAGAAAGAAATAAAGAGAGCACAGGAAAAATGGGGATGATTGTCAGGGTACTACGTCCACACCTGCAAATCTGTGCCTTTGAGGCATTGGTCTGGGTGTGTCCCTCTAGTCAGGAGCTCCTTACTAGCCTGGGCATAAGCAAGACTCCAAAAAATATAGGACAAAACCCTAGCAGTATGATGCAGTGGGGAGCTATCACTACTCTTTTTCTCAAGGCAAAACTAGATGGACATCCTAGACCACAAGTTTGTGACCTCCTTGAGCCAGAGCAATGCTGTGACTCCTGCAACTACACCAATGCCATGACCCTGCAGCCCTCAGAGAAAATAAAAATAGATACAGAAAATTGAAAATACAATTATATAAGATAAAGGAAAAAAGTGATACTTAGCTATTGTATGAAAATTTATAGGGGAAAGATGGGAAAAGTAGAAAAATCTCTACCAAAAGAGAGAAAAAGGAAGAGAAGTAAAAAAGGAAGAAAGAATAAAAAAGGCTGAAACTCCACAACAAAAAATGGAGGAGCCCTTACTATTGAAGAAAGTAAACATGAAAAAATAAGAACACAAACAACAACCAAAAACAACACCAAAAAAAAAAAAAAAAGGAAAGAATAAAAAAAACCTTGAAAAAATTGGGAAAAGGAGCAAAAATATAGAAATATAATATTTCTATAATATAATATATTATAGTATTTCTCTGTGTGAATGTTCTTCTAATATTAATATTATTATATTAATAATAAATATAATAAAGAAATAAATATATTTCTTTATTTTTGCTCCTTTTCCCAATTTTTTTCATTTTTAAATTATATATAAAATATATAATAATTATATATAATTAAAAATATATAAATTTTTATATAAAATATTTATACTTATTTATATAAATATATTATATATAATAATTGTATATATAAAATCAAAAAATTGAAAAAAATTGGGAAAAGGAGCAAATATATATGGTGGACACCAGGTGGTGCTATGGATTTAAGATACACACATGCTGCTTTTGCTATATATACAATGTGGGCCAGAAGCCACTTTCTAGTTTTAGAGGAAATTCAGTCCTGTCTTCTTGACCTACTTTCCCTCAGTCAGGGCCTGCTTGCCTTGAGAGCCTTCAGTACTCACTGGATTGGGTTCCCAAAGCTTTTGCCAGCTTCCTTAAGAGGCATGTAAAACAGTGCTCCCTGTCAACAAAGTGGCCTTCTCAGGGTTGTAGTGTCTGTTCCCCAAGTTCGGCCAACATATGCAGTAGGACCTCACAGACCATTCCTCCAGTATAGCCTTCTCTCAAAGGTGATACTCTGCTAGCAGCCAAACTGATGAGACATCCACCCCACCCAGTATTCAATCCCAGCCACTGGACACTGTTTGAGTTCACTCATTCATTCAAGCCTTCCAAGGTAGCTCCAGTGAATTGTCCAGGCCAAAACCAAAAACCTTTTCTCTTCCCAGTCCTCTGCATGAGGGCTGGCCAATCAGCCCCTGCTGATATGTGAGCATTTGCCTTCTGTGCTAGCTTTCCTCAGCCCCAGACCTTCTCACTGTCCACCACAAAGTCCACCACTGCTTTGCTGTGCCCTTGGAGTGATACCCCTGGGTTAGTTCCCCCAGTCATAGGTGGCTGAAGTTCTTGTTCCCTTGCTTTACCATGTGTGGCTAATAAGGACCTATTTCTAATCTGCCATCTTGCTCTGCTCACTGTTCTTCATTTCCAATCAGACTTTTTAAATCTCTACTAACACTTTTAGAAGATGTTTCAGGCATCTAACTGTCCAAGTCTCTCCAAAGCAAATATTCTTCAGGCCTGTCTGTAGATTTTCTGGATCCAGCTCCAACTTCCCACAAGGTGTTTACTCTACTCCTCTAGTTTTTAGAGTATGGGGACATTTCCTGACCCAGAGAAGCCCACAGAGGTCCTCAGTACATTTTAACTCTTGTCTGTCACTTTTTCCACCCTCAATCCTCAGTACCATCTGTTGCCATGCACACTAAAATTTCTCCAAACATGTCCTGAAGGCTAAAAACTAGCTCTTCTCCTTTGAAAGCATCTTC
Organism: Galagoides demidoff; assembly: GCA_963574575.1. Classification (NCBI taxonomy): domain Eukaryota; kingdom Metazoa; phylum Chordata; class Mammalia; order Primates; family Galagidae; genus Galagoides; species Galagoides demidoff. The sequence goes on along the minus strand of CAUYQV010191599.1, from coordinate 2,454 downwards.
TTCAGTTACCCCACCTGGTACACTAGTGTATGACTCATGAGGTAGGTAATACAATAGCACCTATTCTCATGACAGGGTCTGGAGAATTGGGCATTGCCCTTAGATGATAGTGGAACTTAGGCTGGCTCTTCGTAAAGGTCTTCGGCCAGGTATTTTGATTCACCAAAGATCTGGCCAACAGTCAGCAAAGAACTTGTCTAAACCCTTGGGTTCCCTTTATCACCATCAGCTGACAAGAAGACCCAAGAGTCACTGATGAAAATGAAGGGCTTCTGTTGGTAACTGTAGGTATGTTTCTTTGTGTCCCTGAGTTCTATGAGCATGTATTTTGGTTGTTTTCTCTTTCATATATACTTAAATATATAGATATTTCTATAGATACACATTGATATGTGTTTTTAATCACCTCTGTTTTGTGTTTTGCATATTCTTAAAATCTATAACAAACTACACTAATGTGTTTACGTGTATATATTAAAATATTTGTGTACATATATAAAAACACACACATGCACACACATATATATATATATATTCACCCAATGTCTTCTTACATTTTGCCTGAAGAAAAATCTAAAGCAATTGGCGATAATGCTCAAAGTTCATACCTTTACATGTATGTCAATTATAGGGTTTTGTCTTTTCATATTTATCTACCAATTTATAAGTTATATGTTCCTTTAAATAATGAAACTATATATCTTTATTCCAGTAATGTATTTTTATAGAAGAAGTTCCTAGTTTCTGTACGTGTGAAACTCTCTACTGTAAGAGACAAAGCTGGTTATTTGAGTGTGTTTTCTGTGTGAGTAAGGGTGGTTGGATATATTATACATACACATTTTTGTTTCACTTTATTATTCTTTATATTTTTACATATACCCATAGATGCACGTATTGGGATTATGTATCTTTTCACATAAGAATAAATGTATTATGTATATGTATTTTTAAAAGACAGGCAGTCCAGATGCTGGTGAGGATGTGGAGAAAGGGGAACCCTCATATACTGTTGGTAGTTAATGCAATCACTACGGAAAACAGTGTGAGGTTCCTCAAGAAAGCAAAAATAGAAGTACCATTGGGCCCAGCAATTCCACTGTAGGGTATGTAATATATCCAAAGGAAATGAAATCATTGTATCAAAAAAAAAATACCTGTGCTTCTATATTTATTAGAGTACTGTTCATATAGCTAAGGTTTGGGATCGATCTAAGTGTTCATCCACAGCTGAATGGATAAAGAAATTGTGGTACATATACACAATGGAATATTATATCCACAAAAAAGAATAAAGTCCTGTCATTTCCAAAAACCTAGATGGAACGGAAGAACATCATGTTAAGTGAAATAACCCATGCACAGAAAGACAAATGCACATATTCTCACTCACATATGGGAGCTAAATATTAAAAATAATTGATGTCATAGAGACAAAGAGTAGAATGATGATTATCACAGGCTGAGATAAGTAGCAGGAAGGCATGGATAATGTGGGGTGTGGCTAATGGGTGCAAAAATATGGTTAGATAGAATGAACAATATTTGGTAGTACAACAGGGTGACTATAGTCAACAATAAGTTATGGAATACTTAAAAAGAATTAAAAGAGTGGAGTTGGAATGCTCCCAACACAAAGAAATAAGTGCTTGAGGTGATAGGTGCCCTGATTACTCTGATTTGATTAATTCACATTGTGCGCTCATATCAAAACATCACATGTGCCCTATAAAGCTATACAAAAATTCTAAAATGAAATAATAATAAACCCATTAGATGTTAACATAAACTTTTTTTTTTTATGGGGGCTGGGTTTAAACCCACTACCTCCGGTATATGGGGCTGGTGGCCTACCCTTTTGAGCCACAGGTACTGCCCAACCTAAACATTTTTATAATAAATAGCTATATTTTCTAAGACTAAAAAGCTTTATTATGATTGGCTTTTTTACATATATGAACTACTGTTAGTTCTGTGATTCAGAACTTGGCATCATGGGCCATGATTTTGCAGGAAGTCTACTGAAAGCATTTCAGCCCCCTTGTCCAGTACTTAGATTATATTTAGACATATATTTATGGATTCCTCTGGATGCTTAAATCAAGCATCTATGCTTCCAATTAATTGTCAACTCTTCAGTTCCTGCAGGCTTCCAATATGTGCGTCGTTTCTTTGTAATTAATAATGTGACTTTGTGAAATGGAAGGAAGCCTCTGGGACAGGGAAAATGTGTGTTGTGCAACTGAGTGGAGTGGATGGCTGCCAGGGCTGGGCCTGAACTGTGGCATGTATCAGATGCCAAGACAGATGTCAGGGCACTTAACAAGGGGAGGAGAAAGGGAGGAAATTCATACATCAGGAGTGATGTTTTATGTTTCAGGAAGCCCATGAACATATCAAATAATAAAGTAACTGTTTTGATCACTATAGATTTGTAGTATAGCCTGAAGTCTG
>CAUYQV010191597.1:0-13409 GCA_963574575.1 Galagoides demidoff | reverse complement strand
CTCCTGCCTCCGCCTCCCAAGTAGCTGGGACCACAGGCGCCCGCCACAACGCCCGGCTATTTTTTGGTTGCAGCCATCATTGTTGTTTGGCGGGCCCGGGCTGGGGATTTGAACCCGCCACCTTAGGTGTATGTGGCTGGCACCTTAGCTGATTGAGCCACAGGCACCGAGCCCTTCCTAAAGATTTTTTAAAACTTCAAGATAAAGTTGTGACTTAATATAGCCACATGGAAGATCCATCCTTTAGTACCATGATGGTGAGATTTCCTTTGAGCAAATAAATTGTCCTGAATTTATTTTTAGGAAGGAACTGCATGATATGGATTCTGGGCTAACTGGACTATTGTATCTCGATTCCAGTGTATACCTGTGTAGTTTCCTACAGGAATCACAGTCACTGTTAATAAGCTTTAAACTTTAAGTTTTAAAATATAAGAGATGAATTTGGCTTTGAATTCATTTTCACTCGTTAAAGGAGAAGGCCAAAGTTCAGATGTTGCTTTTGTTTTTAAAATATATGTTATGGTTAAGGTTAAGATGGAGAACCATTGGGCAAATAAAAGTTATGGGCAAATAAAAGTTAAATTTAATGAGATTAACTTTTAATTATCCTGAGTATGGTAGAGAGGATAGCAACAATAAAACTCATTTGTTAGCATGCTAGCCTGTTTTGTTACTGATATTGCTGTCAATAAATTTTATTAAATGTTAAACAGTTGATTTTCAAATGTGCATAAGGCTAGTAAGCAATATGTGAAAACTTTCTTTTTAATGTAAAAGTCTCTATAAGATTAACCAGACTAATAAAGACCTAAAAACTTGGCTTTTAGCTCAAAGGTTGGCATAATGTTTTAATTAAACTATATCCTCATAATAAAAAGAAAACCTATTTGGCAGTGGGCAGGATTTGTGGGTAAATCCCATAATTACATACATTGGCATTTTACCATGAAATATGTGCAGGCTTACATGTTATCAGTATTTAATTTATATACTGCCACTTGTCACATCATTAGAACACTTTCATCGTCTTCCCTTCCTCTGCTTCTTCCTTAAAGTGCTCCTTGTGTGTCTTCTGATAATCTCAAGATCTCAGGGGTTTTTCTGGCTCTCCCTGGTCCTCTGCCATCTCACCTTCTCCCCTTTCTCCTTCTACCCAGCCTCACTCTCTCTCAGGTTTGCAGAGGACAACTGTCCTTAGGCCAGAAGCAAAAGTTTATTGAATGACTTTCTCACTTGTAATTGTTATACCCGTGCTGTGAGACTGATCAGAGAAACAGAAATTCACAAAATTAAATAATTTGCCCAGGAAAATGTATATTAGGTGCCAGAGACTATATTAGAACCCATATCTCTATTATCAATATGTTGCTGGTAGGTGTTGCCTTTATTAAGTGACTTTTTCATATCTGTAGACTTTAATAAGACTCTAGGAAAGGTGGTTAGTATAACTCAAGACAAAGTCTGAATGGCATTAATGGGCTTGCCACACCCCTTCTCCCAAGATATTTGCTGCTTCAACTAGATAGCTTACTAGCCTAATGAATTTTTATGTGGAGGAATGTTAGAGAAATTTTTTGTGCAGTGGTTCTTTCTGAGTATACTGTGCCCACTTGGGGACATACTGCCCTTGCTGATCACTCAGCTCTATGGTAATGTGGTGGATTGAAACTGGTGGTCTCTGGGGGAGAACATGGGTGCCCCAATGCCTTTCTGCCTCCATTTCTACATACCTGATTCACCTCTTGTTTGCTCACATTCCCCAATGTCCAGGGCACTCAACCATAAGACACATTTTTTAAATTTTATAATTCATTGAGTGTACAAGCTTAACGTCTAATAATTTCAGGGCACATATGGAAGATTTTTCTATAGTCCTTGATCAAGTTATAACAGTATACCTGATCAGCTTAGTAAGAAACAGAGAGAAAAAACTTGCTACTTTTCCATTTTGGGGCTAAGATAGAAAAAACCGAAAAGCAAACTGATAATGTGAATTCTCAACAAATGGTTGAATATAACATTTTAAGAAGGACTTTGAAGTCAAGAATGAATACCATTTAACATTTTAATATCTTTTAGAAATATATCTATCAATATATAATGTATTGCTATGATAACAATTTTATATATATATATGGGGTGTCCATAAAATTCATGTGCAACTTAAAATATTTGTCTATATGAATATGTCAGTATTTGTACAAAATTCTGAGATGTCCTTCCAAGTTGGTTATCGATAGCCCTAACAATATTTACTTTGTTGATAAGATATTTATGTTTTATAGGTAATAAGAGGAAATGGTCATGATAACCAGTTACCGTGTCATTGATACACATTGATACATATAGAGTAGTTTTTTTTAGGATATTCTTTTAAAATGTAAGGTTATGCTTTGTTTATCTCCAGGGGTGGAAATTTATCATGGTAGGTTTTTATTCAGAAGTAAAGGAAATTTATGTGTGATTGTGTTTTTTCAAGTGTGAAATAGTCTGTCATGGTAAGTATTTTTTCATCTCTGGAAGTCTTTTGAGATAGATGACTAATTTTAAGAGATCCTAAAGAATGTGCAGTATACATTTAACTAAGAAAGTATGGAAGATTATCATTTTTAAACATGCTGTCTTTAATATTTTTTGTTCCCAAAAAGGTAGTAACATCATTTTGAACTACCATAAATAACTCTTTTCTATTCTGACTTGTGAAGCCTAAACATATTTGAGGATAAGAATTTAAAACTGGTGCCAGCCACATACACTGGGGCTGGTGGGTTCGAACCCTGCCCGGGCCTGCCAAACAACAATGACAACAACAACAACAACAAAATAGTGGGGCGTATGGTGCGCCTATAGTCTCAGCTACTTGGGAGGCTGAGGCAAGAGAATTGCTTGAGCCCAAGAGTTTGAGGTTGCTGTGAGCTGTGACACTACGGCACTCTACCGAAGGTGACATAGTGAGACTCTGTCTCAAAAAAAAAAAAAAAATTAAAAACTGTTTTATAAAATATCTAGATCAGGTTTTCCATTTTATCTCCAACTACAGATCTGTTCTTTCTTTGAATAAATTGAGCTCTATTACTTACAAACCCCATAATGAATAAAGCATAATCTTTCTGCTAAAGGACTTTGCAGGGTAGTAGGAGAAATAAGATTGGGAACAACTGTAATACAGAATAGCATGCAATATATTAGCATGTGGGTAATATTATTGAAATGTTAAAGTTAGTCATTGGAAGAAGAGATCTTTTTAGCTGCAAAGATCAGGGGAAAACTTCTCTGCATAGAGGACAGTTAAATTGTGTCTTAATAAAAGGTGATTCTACAAAGAGGCGTTACTGATTAATTCATTTAGGTAGCAAGAAAAGTCTATAGGTAACAGTGGAAAGTTTAGCAAGTTATAAAAATAATGGCACTGGAGGGTAGAAAGGAAGAAATGACCCAGATGAATCTAGCATGACCACAATTAGAAAAAGGTAAGAGATGAAATGGACTTCAGTTATTAGATGCAAATGAAGTCAGTAGCTTAACTTGGAAGCTGTGGAATCAAAGAAAAGACCAGCCTCCTGGCTCAGCACCCATAGCACAGTAATTATGGCGCCACCACATACACCTAAGTTGGTGGGTTCTAACCTGGCTGGGGCCAGCTAACCAACAATGACAACTGCAGCAAAAAATAGCTGGGTGTATGGTGAGTACCTGTAGTCCCAGCTACTTGGGAGGCTGAGGCAAGAGAATCACTTGAGCCCAAGAGTTTGAGGTTGCTATGAGCTGTAATGCCATGGCACTCTACCAAGGGTGACATAGTGAGACTGTGTCTCAAAAAAAAAAAAAGACAACTGGCCTCCTTTTTACTTTAATTCCTTAAGACTTGAGAAAGTTTGCAGAGTATGAGATGTTATTTATAAGAGAAGGGAGGGAGAAGGGATGCATTATTTTAAGGAGGATGTCAGATTGCAGAAGAAAAGAGGAAATAGGAGTAGAAGAAGATGAAATGGTTAGATTTAGAGTAAATGAACTTTCCACACTAACAGACTGGTGACTTCACAGGGTACAATAAAAGCAATAGGAGAGGCAGGTCATTAAAGAAGGCTGAATGAGGAGAGAATGAGGGGGACATGTGAAAGCTTAATTAACAGCAAAGCTAACCTGATAGAATGGAGCTTGTTGAAATATGTAAGAGAATTGGACACAGTGAAAGTTGAATGCTATTCCTATTTTGAAAATACTTAGTAAAACAAACCAAATAACATGTCACTGCTCATGTCTAAATTGACTTTCTAGAGTTCTTTCATGGTATTTTAAAGTATCTGGTACAAACAGGTGTTTACTTCAGTCTTATTTGGTTAAAGCAAATCATTTGCTCCATCTTTTCTAGGGATCATTTCTAGGAGTTTATAAAATAATACTCAGTGTTTATGTAGTACTTTTATAATTCCAGAAAACTTTTGCGTTTAATAATTTTTGATTTGTGCATATTACACACATATGTGTGTGTGTATATATATATGTATATATTTAATAGTGAATTTCATTGGAGAAAAATTTCAAAAGCCATGTGAAGGGCTTATTAATATTCTTATTTTACCAGATGATAAAAACCAGGATCTAGCTTTATTAAATGATGCTCCTCTAGACACCTTTATCTTTTAAGTTGTGCGTTTTTATTTTGAAAAAATATTTCTCATAAAGCAGTTAAGAGTTTTTGATGTTTTGGGTTTTTAAATTTACAGGGTTTTTTGTTTGTTTGTTTGTTTTTAGCTGGGGCTGGGTTTGAACCTGCCACCTCCAGTATATGGGGCCAGCAACCAACTCCTTTGAGCCACAGGTGTCGCCCTGGGTTTTTTAAATTTAAACTCGTTATGGGTACTTAGAAATTTGTCAGATATCTAAAAATTTAGTTTGTGAAAGGGTGAGTGAATTGCTGTGGTTTTGCATACTTTTGGGGTTCCTTCTGTTTGGTGTAGTACTTGATGATATCAAGCTGTGAATAGTTTACAAACTGGATATAGGAATAATTGAGTTTTACCTCCTCTATACGATTTAGTGTCTACTCTAGATGAAATTGATTTAAACTTTAATAAGTAGTTAAGAAAATATCATTTAATCATTTTTTCCTCACAAAAGCTCATTTTTTTAAATTAACTTGAATAAATATTCTCTTAAATTCAGGTTCATTTTCCTGAAATGAAGATCATTCTATACATTGAAATGTAATCCTTTAAAAAATTTTAGATTAATTTTACAGTATGTGAGAAACCACATAACCTGGTTGTTTTGTTTACATAAGCCAATTGAAATAGATACTACTAGCTGGGTACAGTGGCTCATGCCTATAATCCTAGCACTTTGGGAGGCTGAGGTAGGAGGATTGCTTTAGATCAAGAGTTCTGAAACTAAACTGAGCAATACAGACTCCTGTCTCTACAAAAAAAAATGTAAAAATTAGCCAGGCACGGTGGTACACACCTATAGTCCCACCTACTTGGCGAGGGTCTAGGCAACAGGAACACTTGAGCCCAGGAGTTTGAAGTTGCAGGGAGATAGGATGACACCACTGGGTGCTAGCTCAGGCTAACGGTGAGACTCTGTCTCAAAAGAAAAAAAAAAGAAAGAGATCCTGAAATTATCTCTTCCTTACCAGTTATGAAAGTTATTAATCCATGTTTGAGAGCTGTTCTTCATGACCCATTTTTATCAGCAGTTATTTTGCTTGATTTCAAAATATATTTAGTATGCTTTTTTTCATATACACAATCTTAAAATGAGAATACATATTTTTCAAAGAAATATTTTAAATATAGATAAGCATTTCGGGAGGAATCTAGCCAGTAGCTACATCAAAATCCAGATCAATTCCAGAGCAATTTTGAATATTACAATAGGCAGCTGATTTTTATTTTATTTCTTTAGGAATCTTTTTTAGTGAGGATTTCCAACAGATAGATTAAGAATATACTTTTAGAGTTGCAGATCGGAAGCAATCACTACTGTCACCTCTCTGTTCTTTTCCAGAATTCCCCAAAGAGAACATGAAAGCCACCAGCAGAGTTATCCCCTCATTACGGGGCTAAAATACCTGTTCTAATTTAAAACACAACTGATTCTTTTTGAATAGGATACCTTAGTTCCTCCAAATAATGTACAGAGAGATGTGAGCCCCTATGAAGAGTATGTGGTTCTTTCACAAAACTATTTGTAAAGATTTTGTGATCCCTTTGTCTCAGATCAGGGGTCAGCAAACTTTTTGCAAAGGGCTGGATAGTAAAGATTTTAGACTTTGTGCCCAAGAGGCAAAATGAGGATATAATGTAGATACTTGACAAATAAGGGAGAAAACAGTCACAAATTTTTATTTATAAAATTGAGTATAGAAAAATAATATGGTCTGGTATTTTAAATGTAGGCCTACTAATGAATGAAATTTGGCGGGGATGGGAAAGGGAGAGTTACTTTGCTTTAATTCATGTTCGATATTAGGCTTCCCTCTTATCAAATTTATTGCACATGCCTGCCTGTGAAAACAATTCTTAGCTCATAGGTTGTATAAAATCAAGTGGCAGTCCGGAGTTAGCCCATCAGCCATAATTTGCCAACCCCTGTGTTAGATAATAAGTTAACCACTATTGTGTGTTACTTTTGAGCTTAAACAAAAATCAGTGCTTTATTTGTGTAATCCATTTGAAGATAAAGCAATCAAAGAGAAATTGGTCAGTTTTAAGGGTTTAAGATAATATTTGTTTAAGTAGTCTTGTTCTTGTGAAAAAACCAAAGTCTCAGCACTCATCGTCATTCTCCTGAATGTCTGGTCTTTTGAGAATTTGTTGAGCTTTTAAGTAAGTAAAAATTTATAATAGGTGTTTTAGTAGAAGAAAGATGAGGGCTATAATATAATTCCAAAGAGATAGAATATAGTGTAGTACTTAGTATTAAGTATTCTTATATGTAATAGGAAAACAATAAATGCTTTTTGGGCGGGGAGGGAGGACAGAGTCTCACTTTGTCACATTTGTTAGATTGCCGTGGTGTCTTAGTTCACAGCAACCTCAGACTCTTGAGCTCAAATGATCCTCTTGCCCCAGCTTCTCGAGTAGCTGGGACTATAGACATCTGCCATAACTCCAGGCTAGTTTTTCTACTTCTATTAGAGATAAAGTCTTGCTCTTGCTGAGGCTGATCTTGGACTCCTGAGCTTAGGCAATCCACCTGCCCTGGCCTTCCAGAGTGCTAGGATTACAGATGTGAGCTGCTGCGCCTGGCCCAATAAATCCTTTTTTTAATATTAAGATTTTACATTTGACACATCTCATCTTAATTTATTGTTTATACTGGAAAAATAAGGCAAGTTAAAGGGCAAAGTCTGTCTTAAAATGGCCATATTTTACAGTTGTGAAAATGGCAATTTCTATTCCCTTAACTATTTTCAAGGTTTTTTAAATAAACATTAGTTATGCAATTGCCTAGTTACTATGCAAACCCACAGCTCACAACTGATTTTTGTTGTTGCTTTTTATTTTTCTAGGATTTCTGTCTGTGTAAGATATATTCATTCCTCAGTAATGAAACTTTGTATATACCATATGACAGCCTTGTTCCTAATGTGAATTATACAGAGCATGCGATTAATCATCCTCTGGTATGAGACTTATAACTGCTGTGCTCGTCACTGATGCGTTTGTCTGATGGTGTGGTGTTTAGGACCTGAATATTTGGTGTTTCTTGGCTTTTTGTGGTTTCATATTTTCACACGTTTGGTCTGTTTATCTTTTATTTTTGTGTTCGTTCTTTCTGTGTTCTCCCCACCTCTCTGCTTCACCTTTCTTTTAGCAAAGATGAGGATTTCTACCTTCAACATACATTGTTGGTCTTGTCTTCTGTTTTTGTTAGGAGGGACAGCAGTGTGATAAAAGAGGAAATCAAAGCCTTTCTTGCCAATCGGAGGATTTCCCAAGCAGTTGTTGCACAGGTAACAGGTAAGAGCTAAAGAGCCCTTTATTCTGGAATCCTGTCTGATCTCTGCCTCTGGTGCAGATGTTGGAATATTGCTCGCATTTCTGCATTGCAGTGCAGATCTGTCGACTTAGGCATGATAACGTGTGCCTGTGATTTAAAGCCCATTGTCTGCAGTGTCACGGAATTTCTCCAGTGATTTTTTTCTTTTTTACTTGCACTAGTAAATTTTATAGCATTTGTAATAAGCACATAATTCCCTATTTTATGGCTAAAATAGAGTTCCTCTAGTTTTCTTTTAATTGTTAACAGAGCTTCTGACACAGGCACATCCAACAGCTATCTGCATTTCTTATTTTTAAAAGTTTTGCAGTCCTCCAAATATAATCCCCAATTTCACCAGTTAAAAAATGATTCATGAGGGAAAAGAAAGTTTTGGTTTTTAACCATTTTTCTGTATGTAAAAGCTTTCCTTAAAACATTCCTGAGAAGATAAGAGGTACCATTGTCTTCTCTTTGTTCTTTATATACCATCCCATTCTCCACCCATATCCAACCCCCTTCCCCAGTATCTGGTGTATATGTGTCATCTCTATTCAGATTGCATTTTTTATGAAGTTCTTAAATTTGGGAGTGGCATGTCTTTTCTTTGTTAGTATGTGGATCTCAATAGTTTATAAGACCCTTGAAAAAATAACTGTGCCTTAGTCATTAGAGCAGTGTTTTTCAACCTTTTTTTGTCTCATGAAAGGTTAAACTTTTGTGGCACACTTAAATTGTGTTGATCCAAACAAAAATGGAGTAAAAAAAGGAATATACTTAACTGTGCTTTGAACTTCTTTCAAAAATAAATTAATGATTTTTTAAAATTTTCGTGGCACACCTAAGATTCTCTTAGAGCACCCCAGTATGCTATAGCACACTGGTTGAAATCACTGCATTAGAGGAACCAGAACCTCTTTCACCTACATTTTATAGTTTTACATTTTTATACTTTGTACATTGGTGGACATAAAAATTAATTCACCCCTCCTTTTGTTAACATGCTATTTGCAAACTGTGTGACTTTGAGCTTTTCAGCCTCTGTGTCTCAATTTTCTTACTTCTACAACGAAGTACTTGGATCTAATCTTCAAGAGTACCTTTCAATTTTAAATTATTTCTGTTGTGTCGACAGAAATACATATTGAAGCTAATTTACCTGAAAGGCTGTTACTTATCATTACTTTGGTTAAAATGAAACTTCAGATTTTATAAGTCTTAAATTTTATCCCAAATATCTGAGATCAGCCAATCTTGTATAATATATAGGAGATATATTACACTAGTAATATATTTTTATAAATGACACTTCTGTTCATGGTAATATATTTAAAGTCATGTCCTTCTGTGTGTAAGTCTTATACTGAAGGATAGTATGTGGATCTAACTGTTGTAGTCTTTAGGTATTTTTCAATAGGATATTTAAAATAAATTATTGTTGTCCAGGCATAGTGGCTGACACCTGTAATCCTAGCATTCTGGGAAGCTGAGGCAGGTGAATCTGCTGAGCTCAGGAGTTCAAGACCAGCCTAAGCAAGAGCAAGACCCCGTCTCTACTAAAAATAGAAAAATTAACTGGGCATTGTGGTAGATGCCTGTAGTTCCAGCTACTTGGAAAGCTAAGCAGGAGGATTACTTGAGCCCATGATTTTGAGGTTGCTGTGAGCTAGGCTGATGCCATGACAGAGTAAGACTCTGTATCAAAAAAAGAAAAAATTGTTATCCTTTATCTTTGAGGAATAAACGGTAGTGTTTCAGGCAGGGTTAAGGGCCAAGTTAAGCGGGTTTTACTGAAGCTCACTGATGCAGACTATGGAAAGATGGAGTGTTGTCTTTTCAGTGCTTATCCTTCAGCTTCTGTGACTAGAAGCAACAGTATCTTCTAGTTTAAATGCCTAAAAAACAAAAATAAAATTGTAGTGTTAAAGATAAGGTGAACAGATGTCCCATGTCCTGCAGCATTTTTAAAAAGTCCCGATTTTTGGAAAGAATGCACAACAAGCTGGGGAACGGTGGGACAATGGGAAGGGAATATTCAGTTTTCAGCTGCTGAAAAGGTTAATGTAACTCCATTTGGGAATGAGGAGGTTAATATAACTTTATTTGGAAATGAAAAGGCTAATGTAAACTCCCTACTCCCTTCCTGGGCAAGGTAGCCCAGGTGGACCTGAACCCTACTCCTTTGAACCACAGGCGCCACCCTATGCATAATTTTTTTTAATGTATTATATTTGTAAATTGTACTTATGTTGAAATTTTAAAAATATTTATTACAATACTGTTTTTGCATTCTATGAAAATTTTTGTTGCTCCATATAGACCAAATTTTTGATTAAGAACCCCCCCACCCCCATCAATGGTGTCCCACTTTACCAGTGTTAAAATCTGGTCACCTTAGTTAAAGAGTAACAAACATAAAGTTGACTTTTTCAGGTGGAAGTATTACTAACTATGTTGAATACCCTGAATGTTGAATCATCTTGGATTTTTTAAATAGTAACTCTGAAACCCATCCAACAATGATGCAAGTTATAATACCTTTAAAAACCATTTCTTAGGCATAAAAGCATCAGATATACCATGGATTAGACATGATACATCAACTATAGTAATACCTTTTAGAAAATGGAAACTGAAAGATATGTTTTCACATCTTCTTATTCAAAATATAGTCTGTAGAACAGCAGTATTGGCATCACCCAGGAGCTTGTTAGAATTTTAGAAATACTGAGTAACACCCTAAACCTGCTGAAATAATTTATATTTTAACCAAAAGCCCAGGTGATTTGTTTGAGAGGTATGATTCTAGGAGATGGATGAACTTTCTTGACATTAACTTCAGTGGATTTGGATTGTTGAACGTTGCCTCACTAATCACGATGCCACATTTTTGGTTTTTGAAAGCAAGAGTTGAAAATCTTTTTATACATTTATTATCTCTTGTATCATATGGACCTTCCTTTTCCTGCCATAATTATGGGATTTGATAATGTTAAAAACTTTCTCCATTTCAGCCTTCCCCCCACTTATTCTTTCTCCTTTTCCTTTCCGCTCCAAAAGCTTGAGTTTATCTTCCCTTGATCAGAAATCCGATGGTTCACTGTTGTCTAAAAATTTCTCATAATCTATCTCCAGCCTCCTTTTTCATTGCCATCTTCTGTTCAGTATACCCCCAACTGAGTACTACTACTGAATAATTATTTATTGGTTTAACTTAAAATTTTCCAGGTTTCTGTTCACTTGGATGCTTCCAAATTGTTGGTTGTGCCTCGGGTGCCTTTTACCTCCTCATCTCGGCCTTAATCATTTTCTACTTAGCAAGATTATCTTAGTTATTATCCTCATTCTTTTATAACTTCTTTGACCACTTTAGCTCATTGATACCCCTTTTTTAAAAAAAATTGATTATACTTAGTTCACTGCCGTAAGGTTTAATACTCATATCAGTTATGTATTTTAGAGTAAAGTTCTTTAAAGTCAGTGACCTTGTCTTATATATCCTCAAAGATTCTAGCATTGTACACGTACTCTGAACATCTGTTTACCTACCTGCCTTGTAGAGCTGCTATTTTGTGCAAGAGGAGTACTAGTGATGCTAACATAAGCTAGACATGGGAAAGAAAAATTGTCCAATGTCACTTTGTTCAGTGGTATGCTCTCTCCAGAAATAATTATTATTTGTGTAACAAATGCTGCATGATTTTTTTGCCCTTAAAAGGAACTTGCATTTTTCTTTTATCTACTTCACTATTTACGTAAGGCTGGGGTAATGAGGATGATTGGTAACCAGATTGGTTCATTGTCCTATTGGTCAACTTACTAAATTCCTCTGTTTCTCTTGTATTATGAATTGGGTTATATTTTTCACCCAGCATGTCCAGCTATCAAGCTAACCTCAGGGGCAAGGCTTCTCATTGTAAAGAAGAGATTCTACTTAAGAGTAGCAAGTTAGTGAGACCCTAATGAAGCCTGGCCCTCATAATCAGTCCACCTAGGATAGAGTGAGCCTGGGTAAGGAGGCTTTCTGGTCACCCAGATGCACTCCCTCCCTGAAGGACCTGGTCAGTATATAGACACATTTTCCTGTCTTTAAACAAGTTAGTCAAATTATTTTAGAAGAATATCTACCTGATGAAATCCACCCCCACATAAAGTATAGGATGTGGTATTCCAGAATCTTACCCTATAACAGATTCTCTTAAAGTCAGTTGTTTAACTCTGATATGTGAAATAAGCCAACTTTGAAATAAAATGAGAGTAAGTGATGCATAACAAAAGAAAGTGCTAAATAAAAAGTGTAATGAGGTGCAAAATTACAACACATGTACTTGTTCCCAAAACAAATACAGAAGTTTCTTTTTATAGAGTCAGAGGATTTCTATAATAAGATAAACAAGAAGTTCATGGGTGGGGTCTGTATAAATAATATCCTACTGATAGGAAAAATGACAGTATAAACAGGATATAATAACAGTGCCTGCTGAGTTCCCAGCATGTTATTTGTAGCTTCTTTCACAGTCCCAGCTGCTCCCACCAAGGCTGGATTTTTACCTCTGGAAGAGGTCAGCCAAGATTCTATCCTCCCTAACAATGGCAGGGTGATGAGCAGAGCCTTTGCTGTAGTGACAAACACACGTCTTCTGTATTGACTTCTGAGGTAAAAAGGCTGTTTAAGAATGCTTAAAACATAATTTTTTTAATCATCTCTGGGAAAAATTCAGGTACACAGAATAAATGAGTAAATGGGCAGAGCTTGATGAGTGCTGATCAACCAAAGAAATATACTAATTAGAATTCATGTCCCCTGAAAAAATAAATATATGGACGAAGAAAAAACATTTAGTGTCTGAATTTTCAGAAAATTATCCACATTTTGTCTCCTTGAATAATAGTAGTATAATGAAAAACAACAGGATACCAAGTTTGTAGTCTTTCTGCCATTAGATAGCCTTACTACCCACAGGCTGGTTCTCCTCACTTGTAAGACAAAGGACTTTGACCTCGTAGTATCTTTCTTTTCTCATCTGGCTACTATAACAAAATACGAGAAACTGGGTAGTCTGTAAACAACATAAATATATTTCTCAAAGTTCTGAAGGCTGGGAAATTGATGATCAGGGTAGATTTAGTATCTATGCAGAGAATAATGTACATTTTTAAGCATATCTAAGTGATGTTTCTTGAATATGGCTTTATTTGATTATAGCTAACCTAATGTGGCTTTTCAACATGGAAAGGTTCCCCACCCCTGATGTAGAGAAAGTATAGGGTGGTCAAGATCATGACTTCGATAGTAGACTGCCTAGGTTCAAAATCTGATTTCTACCTCTTACCAACTTTGTCCACATTATTAAATAGCTTAAGCCTAAGTTTTCTTTTCTGGAAAATGGTAATAATAATATCTAACTAAAAGTATTCTT
>CAUYQV010191595.1:0-15242 GCA_963574575.1 Galagoides demidoff | reverse complement strand
TTTCCTGACACAATTTAACATAAGCAGGAAAATCTTTTCAGTAAACCAAGCTCTTGAGTCTACAGATGTCCTGAAGAACTCTGGCAAGTTACATATATCCCATGTTGCTTTTGGTTTCCCATCTCTTCTTTGCTTCAAACCTAAAATGAAGAACAAGAAAACCTCATTTTTTAAAAAATACTTTGCTAAAGTAACATATTTACTAAGAGATCAAAGTAAAACAAACTTGAAAATGTTCATATTCCAATGATTACAAAATAATCATTGAACAAGATGAAGAAATGCTCTCCTATTTATACTCTGATAAACATTAAGGAAGATACAGAGCAAAGTGAATAACAATTACATACAAACCATACACACAAAATGTATTAGCAGGATGTCTGCAATTACTCTGAAGTCAACAGAATTAACAATAAAACCCTTAAGTAAACTTACCCCCATGCAAGTTTCTTCTTTTTTCGAGCAGCCTGTGAATTTTCAGCCTCCTTTTTGGCTTTTACGAAGTTGTGGCAGGCAACTGCTTTGGCAATTTTTACACCTAGCTAAGAATTACAAAGAAGAAAAAAATGAAACTAAAATATCCAGCTAATACAACAACTGCTACAACACAAATGATTCAGAACCTGTAGGTAAGACAGCCATGTCTAGAAATTAGAAATTCTATGCTTAGGCCTCTCAAACAAAGTATAACAAATATATAGATATGGCCCATATGTCCCTTAATTCCCAAAAGACTCTTTATACTATTTATACTAGTTATACCAGTCTCCTGGATGGAAATCTTTCCCAAACTCAGGCCCCCCAAGGGTCCACAAAGGTAGTAATGAGGATCTTCAAGCTATTTCAGCCTGGCAGTAGTCTGAACAGGAATTTATGCCTGATAAGGATGCAGAGACTGACAGAGACATCAAGTTTCTTTGCTCTGGGCTAGAATTACAGCAACTCAGTATGGTCACACCAGTTATCTCACGCTGATCAGAAGCTCTGATTGTCAGTCATAGATGTGATTAATAAAACATGGAAAAGCTAATTACTACTTCATAATGTACTTTATGATGGGCAACAGCTTTTAATTCACTGAGAGAAAAGAATATAGGGGTGCTTAGAGGCAAAAGGCTGGGCACCAGGACCAGAGTACCCAGGTGCCTTCTGTGTGTGACCCCTCACACCCATCTGCCAGTCCTACAAAGTCCATTGGAGATGAAATCCCCCCCATCCCAGAAGTGTTCTCTAACTCAACCTAAAATAGTCCTCGTTTGTGTATTTCTCCAGCCCTTCATCTTCTATGTTACAACCTCACAGTTCCAATCTCTGCTCTATGCTGCTTTCTGGCTGCACAGCTGTCTAGGGCAAGCATCTCCAGGATGGGTGTGCTGACAACTGTCTTGTTTCATTGTATCCATTAAGAACTCAGGTTAAACAACAAAGGCTAAAAAACTCTTTCTGGTGTTTCTTGTCTTTTCTACCCCAGGACTCAACCTAGTTCATATTAGTAGACAAACAGGCTTACAGAAGAGAAGAAATGACCTGGAAACCACTGTATAGAGCTAAATTTTAGGAATCTGCTTGGCAACAGTAAGGCATGGCAGGAGGTTAACAGCACACAGGTCAAGAAAGAAGCCAATCTAGGGATGGGAGATCTGGCATGCTTGACATGTATTTCAGCTCATCATGGAGCACAGTTTCCTTTAGGGTGAAACAGACAAGCAGTAATCAAGCACTGGCTGGAGTTTATATGATATTGAGAGCAAAAGTACATCTAATTTTTCAGTCCCAGAAAGAATATAAGCAAATGGAAGAAGGCTGACAATCAATCAAATGAAGATGCCAAGTTGGTCAACCCCAACAGGACAGCCACAGCCACTGAAGCAAGAATGATTAACTGTGAAACAGACTAACCTCCGTGTTTTCTCGAAACTCAAACCAATATTAGCAGCACTATGGTCATCATCCATTTTACAGGATAACATCCATTCAACAAATTTTACAGAGGCACAATTGCTTTTACTAGGGAATGTTCTAGGTGCTAGAGATACAGCGTTGAGCAAAATAGGGACTGTTTTCAAATTGCAGGGCCAGGAGGAAGGGGTTGTTGGTTACATCTGACTGCTTATGTACTGGCTTTGTTCTTTTGGTTCTCTTTTCAATTCTAATTCTTTATCATAGAAAAGTTCATGTAAGTGAAACAAACAAACAAAAAGAAGGCTAGGACTCACAGGGCTGTAGCATAATCATCCCAGGTGAAAGAAACTCCAGAAGGAGAGTACAACGTAATTTATCACAAAGACGGAATTCCTATCCACTAAAAAGCTATCCCACACATCACACATTCAAAACATCAACTTAGTACCTGGCAACTAGTTAGGATAGTCAACATTACAATATAAACAAATACTCAAATCTCACTGGCTGAACTTTGTTTCTTGTTTCACTGAAAATAGGTGGGCAGGGCTGTCCTCCACCTCGTGGGGTCAGCTACTGAACACATGGCTTTCAGGTTCACCACAGCAGAGTAAGAGCTGGAGGGCCTCATAGTAGCTCTTAAATGCTTTAGTCCAAAAGTGACTCATTTCTGCTCACCGCCACTGGAAAGAACTACTCACATGGCTCCACCTAAACCCAAGGGGGCTGCGAAATGTGGAGGTACAATGGGACATTAGGTGAGCAGTAAATAGACCTCATCTATGGTCTTCTGTTGTAGAATAGCTTCCTAACTGTGTTTAAGGTACCATAGGTCTCTTCACATTCATGAGGATGATTCAGTTTCTTTCCCATTCCCCATCCCCAAAAGGTAAACATACAAACACTTATTATTCCACTGACACTATTTCTATATATTATATATAAAAATTTAGCATATAAAATAATAGTTCTGCCAAACTCACCCACCAAAAAAAGACCCACTCAGCTAATTTATCTGACATTTAAATTGAGCCTATACTTTGAGTAAGAAACAAAAATGATCTGATCCATACCTGCCACATACCATTAACTACGTGAAAAAATTATTTTTCCGAAACTATTGGAAATTAATATAGAGCTTACATTGTCCCAATAAGAGTGTCCTGGATTTAGGATAGACAAACAAAAGGGTCCTGGGCATACACTCATTTGACTTCAAAGGACTCTTCACCTTGACATGGTCATGCACTCTAAGGATATAAAAGCTTTTAGTGTCCCAGCAATGCCAAGGCCGAATCAGCACAACCAGTGTCACAGTAAAGAGAGAATATGTTCCCTAATATAACAGTGTAAACTTGTTAGAAATAATTAATTAGAACATATTAAACAACAACTCACATGAGAGGGCTCCCACATTTTGTGAAATAAATATAATAAAGGACTAGGTCCCTGGGCAACACTTGCAGACAGACCTGTTCTAAAGGTACATATTCTCCAATCATATTTTACCTTAGGTTACATTAAATGAAATGTTCAACTGATAAACACTGAACAAACCTGGTCTATATATTTTTTAAAGAAAACAATCCTTTAGCTTGTAATGATGATGAAAAGGCATGGTCTTTTTGTGTCCTAAACCTGCTTAAAATAAATGTGTTTCACTTACTTCTGTGGAGAAAGAAAAAAGGACAGAAATATCTGAAAGTATAAAAGGATACTAAGACCGTCTATGGAAGAGATGAATGAGAAGAAATGTGGTTTCCCCCTCAGGATGACTAACCCAAGTTTCAAAGTATTAAAAAATACCGTGCTGTCTTTCGGTATTACAAACAAACAAAATAGGCCGACAAGAATCCCCCTTTCGCTTCTATAAAAAGAAAAATGCATCTTCATGCCCAATGTAAACATCACAAAAGCTTGGTCAATGGTTTTTATATTAAAAAAACGGTTTCAGGTCATCAGATAACTATAGCAACACAATGTGGGAAGAAATTTTTTAAAATGAATAAAAATACATACAAAATTTCTTGTATGTGTACCCAAAGTATCAGCATTTTCCATATAGAACATCCAATATTTTGCTGCATTTTAATTAAGGTGTCTAAACATTATCACAAAGAACTGCAAATTGGTCAGAGCATGCAGTAAGGAAAATTAAGCTCTAAAGGCTTTTTATCACCATATTTCAGGAACCAAGGGTGTAAAATGTTCTAATTTGGGATATATTAAAAGCCATAAAAGGTCTTTCAAAAAGATTAATGGTACTTTGCTTGGATTTAAGATAAGGGCTTTAGCTGGTTGGAAAAGCAGGGCCCTGGCTGGACCCTTGAGGCATTCATCTTTACAGCCACTTGGAAGATTTGTAAAAGCGTCTGCATAACCTCAAGCAAGTGCACGGCGACATTTTTTTAATTCCTTTCAATTTTACAGGTTTAGCCTGTGTAAATCATATTGGGTTGTAAAATAGATATAATGGCACATCCTTGTAACTCAGTACAGACTTTTAAAAGACAAACTTTAATATAAAGTTAGCTTTACTTGAAAAATCTTGTCATTTTAAAGTTTGCTGATAATCATTTGAAGCATCTGATTCCAACAGCTTAATCTAGCATAACCGTAAATTTCTTATTCATTTCATAAAATATTTTACTCATCACAAAATTACTAGCTTGTAACAGATTTGTAAAGTTTTCCTCCCTTTTGAACACTTTCAAGGCACTTATTTAAAAATACCAATTATCATACTTTAACTTTTTATAGAATAATAGGTCTCTATGAAAAATATTTATGCCATTCTCTTTTGTTCTTTAATTAAATGAAAACAGATGTTTTCTGAAGTAAAGCGGAACCATTACTGGAGTACTTAAAGTGTTAAGGTCTTTAATTTTTATATCAGTTTGGTCGACAATTCCTGATTGTCTTTACTCAAGCTCAACATTAATGTCAAGCAAGTTACCTAGGAGACGAAAGAGATCAAAGAGACAAAAACCCCTCCAATGTCTGATTAATCAAGCCTGCAAACAGCTTATTTCTTTTAGCCTGCATGCAAGTATGAAAATGAGATTCTGGGAGCCGAACATTGTGCAGATTTGTTCATTCTTATCAGAACAAAGCCAGCGGCAGCTTATTTCATGGATCATTGGCACTGTCATCAGTGCTACACAGAACGGGTGACAGCTCCTCATTTTGAGGCTTGAACAAAATTAGCAAAAAGTCGGCACAAATTAGCCTCTCATCTTTTTAGTAATATGACATTATTCATTTACTTTTTATCCAATTTTTAATTTTTTCCTTGTCAGCTATCCCTTTCTAGTGTCTCTTGCATGGCATCATAAAATGCCTTCCAAAAAACAAGCAAAGAAATAGCAAAAGTTGAAATAACATGCAAAGTTCAAGAAGCAAATAAAGAAAAAGCACTTCCAATGACTAATAATGCTGTGGGGGTTTTTTGTAACTTCCAACTTTGCACTGATATTGATTTTTTAAAAAACAGCTCAGAATGCCACAGTTAAGGAATTTTATGAAATTGGTGGCATATTTCAATAAAAAATATAATATGGCTAATGTGTTTCACTCAAACCACGATTTAATTCGGTATATGCTACAGTAATTGGTTTGGTATCTGTCCATCCATGGTCACACCTGAGATGCCAAAGCTTTGATGACGCCTGGTAAGCTAGGCCAGCTATCCAGTCATTTAACTCTAACTTTAAATCAAATCATTTTCTTTAGAAAGCAACCTAATTTCACTGTCATCTTAAAATGTACACACCTACATTTGCACATGTATCCTTGTGTACAACTGTATACACATCTATTACTTTTATATCTACAACTTCATGTCACTTTAATTCAAAGCATAACCCAACAAATCCTGTTTTTAAAATACATCAAGAATATATACATACACACACAAATATCTTTCATTGTGTGTCTATGTACATATGGTATGACTCATGTACTCAACTTCCATTTCATAGTGAAATAGTTTACATAACACCTGTTTTAATGATGACTATTAAGGCTTCAAATTATACGTAGACTGCAGTATTCCAGAGGAGGCAGAAAAGACGCTATACTGTTGAAATTAGTCCTAGATATAGACATTTATGTTCAAGAAAATTACTCCATTCATAAAGGGGAAAAAAAGCATTAAAAAATTAACCATAAGCTGCTAGATGCTTTCCACAGCCCCCATCAGAAAGACAGTTTTTTTTAAAGAACTGTAGTACTGTTTTCAGCAATTTCTTTATCTCTGTTCTTCTAAGTAAGAAAGCCTATTAACAAGCTTTGAACTTAAAATCACATTTACAATAATGTGCCATCAACAGTTTTATAAGCTAATTAGAAAAAGATTAATTAATGACTGGCTGCTAATAAAATGGCAATCATGAAGAAAGAAACCAAGGGTGCTAAGCTTCAACTACCACCAATTAAGAGCTAATTACAAACAAATTATATATGTGTTTTGCTGTGGGCTTTAATTTACTAAAATGGTTTTAATTAAAAGAGAAAACATGCTGATTAATTGAACTGCAGAAAAAATCTACAGTATAAACTGTGCTTTGTCTGTCTCTTTAATTAGACTTGTAACATCTGAAATCTTTTTTTAAGGTTAGTTAAAAGCACAGATAAACATAATTAAAAGAAAGCATAAGGAACACCATTTGAGGTGATCACCTAATCATACCCCAAAGGTTAAAAGAAAACATCCTCAATGCAATAAGATCTGCAATGAGTAAGCACATCTAAAATTCTGAGAGGGAAAAAACCATCACAGCACCAATCTTATTTTTCTGATGTTAAAAATGCTCCGATATCAGCACTGTATACAATTTTTATAGGAACAAACATATCTTCAAACTAGATGTAAAGAAATTCATCCAGGCCTTCCCTTACCTGGACAGACATAGCTTATTTCGATGCACTGTGCTAACTGTCCATCTACGTGTAATAACTGAATTACTTATAAGAATTAAGGAGAACAAGGCTTCCAAGAATTGAAATAAGCATTTAAAAGCCTCCCAGACTACTTACAGACTATCAGATGATACATGGAGGACCTTTTAAATTAGAAAGCACTGAGAGATGACCAAAGTTAATGAAAGGGAGTCAGTTCTAGATGAACCTTAACGGAAACATATCCCCCTCCCAAAGGCAGAGTTCCTACCTTTCCTAGGTGGCTGAGTAAGCTGCTGACCAGCAAAAGCCTATTCAATGGGTTTTCCCTCCTCAGAGTCCTATATCCTTTCCTACTGCTAACTGGTGAAAAAATAGCAAAAAGAAAATGGTTCTAAATTCTACTGTCTAATTGGAAAGAGAAAATAAATTTTTTGAAAAAGAAAGGAACTGAAGACAGTAACAAAATTTGAAAGACACAAAATATATTTTATGAGAGTTTGCACATATTATATACTCTGTATGAAAAACTTAAATTTCAGAAATTTAAGAAAAAAAAGCACAACAATTTGCTTTTAGAGCAAAACCTACAGTTAATGTATTCATCACACACAACCCCGGTACTATTAACAAAATAATCTCTTTTCCATAAAATAAAATGTTGAAATGGAGACATAAAATTTAGATTCTTGATTCACATAAATAAAATCTAAGGCACTTTTATTGTGTTTACTCAATCTTCTCCAAGTAGAAATCACAATAATTTAAGACAACAGACAGGAGCTGCTATGCTTTAACAGGCTAACAGGTTCCAGTGATAAATTTTCATAATAGTTAACTGGAATATACTGTTCAGCTATCTGAGCAAATTGTTTTACTTTAGAAACATGGTTGTCAAGATAGTTCTCCTACCCAAAGAAAATATTTTCAAAAATGGAAAGAAAATGATTTTCTTCTCTGGATTACAGAACAAAGAGTTCAGAATCGAAAGATCTCCTTCACTATTTATTGTATGTCTTTCAATTCAGCTTCTTTTTTGTTTTTGTTTTTGATGCAAACATAATAGCACAAAATGATAAGGAACTATAGCCATCTGTAGTTCAAATACTTAAACGTTTAATTTTTAATTCTAAATGTAAATAAAATTCCAGGCATTTGGGGAGTTGAATCTGCCAAAACTGTGTTATTTGGGAAGGAATTTTGGGGAAGGAATATTTGGGAAGGAATTTTTCTTAGTGGGGTGGATTTCCAGCCCCTATTCCATCAAAACAGCACTTACATCTACATAAAACTAATAAGTGAAATGTAAAGAGTGAACTGTGGTCAAACCCTGTCACAGAAACCAAAGCCTAGTTACTTGGGAAAATTCTGGATGCTAGAGCAAGTGCTATCGTATCCACAACATTTCTCTGAAAGGATTACTTTTTAGATGTTAAAATAAAATACAGAACCTGTCTCAAGTGTACATATATATATATAGCCCTCTTGGGTAACAATACCTTCGAATTTTTTAGGAAATCACCCTGAAAATAGAGCTTAGGCTACAAACTAAGGGTCTGCACAAATTTAGAGAGCACTTGATTCACTTAAGCTATGAAAGAATACAACTCAAGTAATTCGAACTTAATTTTTTTAAAACAGCCATTCCCATCTTCTTTAAGAATTAACAAACAATCAATACTTCAACATTATTAACTTTAGGTATACTTTGAATCCAAAAATTTAGGCAGTCTACTCCATTTATAATGAATTAAAATTTAATTAAAATTAAATTCCTAGTTTATTTTGCCAACATAATATTTATTTATGTCTCCAAAGAGAATAATATTAAAATGAGATGTAAAATTTTTTTATCTTTTAAAAAGATCATAGCTACCTGTGATACCTTGGTTCTAAATAAATATTAAACTTAACAACACTAAAAGCTGATGTCATTGCTTCAGGTCCTCATTTGTAAGAAAATGAGCTCTGAAATATGAAACATTTTACCATATCATTATTATAAACTAAAGGGTTTTTTGATCTTGGCAAAGATGGAAGTAGATTATAACCACGATATCTCAAATGTGAATATTAACACTGCAAATCATCAAAAAACAGTATGACTATATCTTGGTTACACAATTATTGATAATGTTACAACATGAAATACTGGCATTTATTTTTTAAGGAGTCAAGTATATCTGGTGCTGTCAAACAACCATCCTATTTCAGTTCCTTATAGAAAAAGCTTAATCCTTAAGAGTATAAAAATGCTCGAACAAAATTCAGACAACTTTTCTTCCTCATTTATTTCTGCCATCACATTATATAGACATAACTAAAATCAATCTGAACAATACACCTAGTTAATGTAAGTATGACACATTGGAATTTGATGGTAGAAACCCACTGTTTTGCTGCCAGAGTGGGTTTTTATGTACAGCAGGCTGACATGAAGAAGCCTAGAGAGAAAATCTCTTTACCAAATGTGAGATTCAACCTAGCTGCTGCTTACTTAATCAAATCTAGGCTTTGGTACTTACTTTTAAAATACTTGTTTCAATTGGTTTCTATAAATTGGTATGATCTAGACTGCAACAAAGACACTAGGTAAGATAATACCAAAGAATGGCATTTTCAAGCATCACTATCAGTAAATGGAATGTACTTCCAATTCTGAGCCACAAATATGCCCCAGATACTTGTACATGTGTAACGTACATACAAATTTTTTCTAATTAGAACAGCTTTGTCAGTATAACACAAACCCAAGTATGTTTTTACTTCATCTATCCTCTAAGATTGTTAACAAAGTATATAACCAACAGGAGGGATGGTCTCAAAACAACATCATCACTACATGGTAAAACCAATAATGACAAAAAGCACAATCTTGACTGAGTCATCCCCCCCGATCAGGTTACATTCATCCTTGATGTCATCATTAATTTAAGAGAATATGATTCTGGAAAACCATGTGCTTGCTGTGCCACCACAACAGCACTCTGACAGCCTTATTTTGGTATAACATTTTTTTGATGAACTGTTTTCAAGCCCTATTTTCAGACACGGTTGTACTTTTGGCTTCATTTTTCTCAAAACTGATACTACCCTATTGGTTTCACAGGCTTATAAATGTTAAACACCAAAAATTAGTTTCACTTATTATGGCTGGAAAAGGCTTTAAGAACTCTGGGATCTGTGCCTCTGAGCAAAGGCTTTATCAGCAGGTCCCAGTCACTGCTGCTTCAAAAAAGAAACGGTACTGATTAAAAACCAATATACCTGATTTCCAAAAGGACACCTTCCACACATGTACATACGTAATTTCATAAAGGGCTTCTGCCTCCAAACTCACACTTACTTCTCAAAATCCCATCCACATCTATCTGTAGTGATTGGCATCAAGGGAAAAAATATGAAAAATTAAATCATAAACTAATCTATTCATTCAAGAATTCCATCTTGATTATTTTTACCTGGTGATTAATGAACATGACATGAGTATCTTTGCAAAGTCTATGCCTGGACAGCAAATATATTCCAGATGTTTTCCCCCTTATGCAGGGAAAAGAACAGGGCTCAAATTACTGTTCTTTCTTTTAATTAGAATTCTATAATTCTACACCAAATAAATTTACTTAACCATAATAAAGTGTTATATTTACATAGAAGTAAAAATGACACTGAGAAAAATGTTTACTATCTTTACAAGTGCTGAAAATATCATGTTTTTCTAAAGCAATCTCATTCGCCATAAATTGTGATAGGAAATAGCCCTTAAAATGGAAAATACTTAGTTGGTACTATACAATTTCCATTCTAAAATAGGAGTATGACAAAATACCAAAATAGAAACTTAATCTCCTAAAAGAAAACACACATTTCTGAAGCCTCTAAGGCACTACTTCTGTATGTTGTGACAAGCAGCTTCAAACTGCACTCAGAAAGGCAGCTCACCAGTGAATCCTAGTGAAGCAGACAAGGGCAGTGTTACCAGCAGGCACTGGTAGGCAGAATGTCATGTGGCAATTCCATTCCTGCCCAGTGTATCATTTAGCAACACTGTACTCAATTCTTGATTGTCCAGATATACTGAGAGATTTAGTAAAAATCAGATATATAAAAGATTCTATTATCCAATATTTCACTTAAGCCAAATTTTAGATTTAGTTTGCCTGGTAAAGATGAAAAGTACAACTGAATTACATTTTAAAGATCTAAAGTCATTTGGCAATCACCATAATAATAACTGCCCTAAGCAAGAAAAGAATCAGCAATGAAAGTTGAAACTGTGAGTAAAAGTATAATTGTAAAGAGAATATTTACAGTTTCAAATCATTTCCCATCTGCTCATAACATACTTATTTATTATAAGGGGAAAAATAGTAACTTCACAGTAGAGAAACCTAGAGATACCACCCTAACCAAATAATCAAAGTAACACCATCTATAAATGAGACAAACAGAACCATGTGCCTGTGGATAGCTTATACTGAGGACACAGCATCACTCCCGTGATTTTCCTGCTAAAAATGCATGACCTGAAATTCATCATAAGGAAACATTACACAAACCAGTATTTAGGGACATGTTACAAAATAACTGGCCTCTACTCTTCAGAAATGTTAAGGGCTTAAGAACAAAGACTGAAGAACTAGTCCAAATTAAAGAAGACTAAAGAAACATGACAACAAAATGCAAAGTTATAGACTAAAAAAGAGAAAATTCTTTTTGCCATAAAGAAAATTACGGGAACAACTGGCAAATTTAAATAAAGTGCATACATTAGAGAAAACGAAAGCAAATGCTGTAAAATGTTAGTACTTCAGGTATGCGAGTAAAGGATAAATAGGAAATCTTTATAAATTTCACAACTTTTTGAAAGTCTAAAATAATTTCAAAAATACGAGGTTTTCTAAAAAAAAAAAAAATGTGTTTATCTCAAAATTTCAGCATTACTAATTACATTAAAAGAAGGATAGACCCTGCAGTAAAATAAATGCTTCTCTGTGAATTCCCCTGGTGGATACTAATACATAGAGAAAGATACAAAGAAAAACAACCGGAGAGCCCATATTTTAACACTGCAGACTAGGCTTTGCTGTACCCTTTCTTACTTTAGCAAGGTGGATATTTGAGGAAACTAACCAACCTGAGGGACCCTGCTGTCAGTCACCTTGTTGTCTGGAAGAGACAACATAATATGTAACTCCTGGGTCTTCCAAAAGAAGGCTGGTCAAGCAATGGTAATAAAACACAATTTTGTTGAGTCCCATGATCCTGAAGAGACTGGTGAAGAGAGAAATCCACGGCATTTCTATTATAAAAACAAAAGGGCAGCCATACTCTATACCATATAGCTGTGCTGGCTTTTCTTATGTGCCCACCTTAAGCTTTAATCTAGCAGACCTGAGACCAGGCAGCATCTGACAGCAACCAGTAACATATTCCCAGAATTTGTAAATGGATTAAGCAGCACTTATTCACCATGTGGCACAACATGGAGTACTTCATCAACATAACGCAGTTAAGTACCACTTCTCTAAAAGGCTTTGTTCCTGATCCAAATGAGGCAAATATTCAGGCCACTTTCCATACCGCCATGGTTGGTTACCAGGCCTTATATGCTTTTCAGTCCCTCTTAGATCTTGAGCCACTCTTCACTATCCCCATCATCTCACTATACTCCCCCACCCTTACAGCCGTGACAGGTATCCACCCACTGAAGTCTCTGGCAACCCCACAAGCACTGGCCCTCCCCATCATACCCTGACATTTTCATGGCCAACTCCAAAATCTGGAGATTAGATATACTACTGGTATAATTTTGCTATACTTTCAAGTTTAAAGTAACTACTCTTTGAAGCTGGCCAAGAAACAAAGCCACTATTTCTAACAGAACTTCTATAGAAACGTAAGTTGCAATGCCAAAACAGTCTTCTTACCAACAAACAATTGATGCCATGTTTGTTGAATAGAATTTCAAAGATGATTTTTGGCATACAGCTCATACAGTTAGGAATAAGGACCCCTATCTTATTATACTGAAACAGCCACTGTAATAACCAACAATTAATACTGAAATCCTCCAGAGTTTGTGTCACCATTCAACATGCTTTCAAATTTACTTTATAAAAATGAAGTATTTCTATTCTTTCTATTCGAAAAGAGTCATAAAATGCTATAATATACAATGAAAGCTAAACTCAGTGAATCAAAATAGGACTACTTAACAGATGAAACAGAGTAACAGTCAAATTGCAAGCATAAGAAATACTCTAAGAAGGGAAAGGAAAATGACATAAAAGTAAACATTAAAACACTTCATGATCCAGCAATTCTTTTACACTTAAAAGAAATGACTGAAAGCAGGAATTCAAACAGATGGACACCCAGGTTCACAGCAGCACTACTCACAGCAGTCAAAAGGTGGAGGCAACCTCCAGTGTCCACTGAAGGATGAATGCATAAAGAGAATGCAACAAACACAGACCCAGAATGTGACAAATGCAACACATGCTGCAACCCGGATGAAACCCAAGGACACTATGCTACGTGAAATATGCCAGACATAAAAGGACTAAACAGTATAGAATGCCACTTCAATGAGGTGCCTACGATAGTCAAATTCAGAGAGACAGAGTGGTGGTTGTCAAGGGCTGGGTAAAGAGGAGAATGAGAAGGTACTGCTTAATGAGTAAAGAGTTTCAGTTCTGCAAGATAAAAGGAGTTCTGAAAATAGATGGTAGTGATGGCTGTGTAACAATGTAAATGTGCTTAATACCACTTAAAAGTAGATAAAATGGCAAGTTTTATGTTCTACATATTTTCTCACAATAAAAAATACTCATACAAAATGTCAGTTTATTGTGCGAAAGGCCACGTAACTGGCATTTATGCTACTTCTTATGCCCTTAACAGAAGCCCATAGAGTTATAATTTCCTTTATATTAGCCATTAACTCTCTCTCTCTCACTCTCACACACACATTCACACATTATACACAAAGTGGGATTTGGGTTTTCTTTTCTTTTTTTTTTTGAGACAGGGTCTCACTCTGTTGCCACGCTGGAGTAACAGGGCACAATCATAGCTCCTTACAGTCTCAAACTCCAGGGCTCAAGAGATCCTACTGCCTCAGTTCTCAAGTACATGGGACTACAGATAAGCACTGCCATACCCAGCTAATTTTTCTTAAAGAGACAGGGGTCTTGCTGTGTTGCCCAGTGTGGTCTCAAACTTCTAGCCTCAAGCAATCCTCCCACTTCAGCCTCCCACAGTGCCAGTCCTCAGAAGTATTTAATGTGACAAATGATTTATAAGGGCTTAAAGAAAAAAAGTTTCTGAATTCCTTTTTGGAACTTGTTTTTTCTATATAAAAATGTAAAATTCACAAGGTAAGTGGTGAATAAGAAAAAAAGAAAAACACAAAAATCACAACAAACATCCATTAGTAGTAGACTTTTTTTATATCTAATGATGCAAGAATGCAAAAAAAATTGACTGCAATCATAAGCTTATCTCTCTCATCTAAGTTGAAGAAAAAAGTTCAAGTGCAAATGCGTTACAATAGTCAGCATGGCCAGCAGTTTACACAGATAACCCATAACTACATATGCTCTCTACGTAACTGAACACCATAGAGAAGTGAGAGGTTAAGTACGAAGTGAAGGAGGTAAGGATCCAGGCACTAAAAATAAAGCTATGGTAAAGACAAAAGCTATGACAAAACAAAAAGAACAACAAGAAAATGCAAGCCAACATGAGCTCTTAATCCCTATGTGATATTAACTCTCAACTAGCAGAATACTACCCCCTGCACCAGGAATTTAAGTCAGAATCTTTTTGTGGTCTTCCTGGAAAAATAATATTCAACATTATCTCTAGTTTTATATTATAGAAAAAAAGCCTGAAAATTCTTTAGGGCCAAGGGAGATATGCCAAATATAATAAAGCAAGTGTTTTAGTAGGGGTTAAAAAAAGGTTGAAGGATGTGATTTTAAAATATATAGCTACTTTAGGGAGAATTAAGCTGAGTGAAAGATGCAAATGGAAAAAGAAAGCTAGCCTTTTAATCATACCTGAAAAAAACCTCTCTGATCTAGGTAAAAATCTAAGGTTGAATATCAATCATGGATTATTTCCAACATAAATTTTAGACCAGAATAATTTTAAAACATTACAGACAAAAATAAACCCTAGCATTTCAAAGCAAACGATGGAGTAAGAGGGAAGAAAATGGACAAAAGCGAAAATCTTAGATCAAGTATTTTAATACTGAACTTAGTAATGATCATAAAAAGAATGCACATTGGGGTACAAGTGAAACTCTCTAAGAGTAGAATCAGAACGTTTTAAAACAATAACTGAGAAAATGACATGAAGGCTGTGTTGATCAGTTTGATGGAAGTATTTCGGATTGCATGTGAAAACCCCACACTGTACCCCAGAAG
>CAUYQV010191581.1:0-13577 GCA_963574575.1 Galagoides demidoff | reverse complement strand
CACGAATGGATCAACAAACTGTGGTATATGTACACCATGGAATACTACACAGCCATTAAGAAGGATGGAGACTTTACGTCCTTCATGTTCACATGGATGGAGCTGGAGAATGTTCTTCTGAGCAAAGTATCACAAGAATGGAAGAAAAAGTATCCAATGTATACACCCCTATTATGAAACTAATTTATACCTTTTATATGAAAGCTATAACCAAATAGCCTAAGTATGTGGGAAGGGAGGAGGGAGAAGGGAGGGGAGAATGGGTGGAGGGAGGGAGATTGGAGGGACCATTTCTGAGGTTTATCTTACAGGGGTACAAGTGAATCTCTCTAAGAGTAGAATGAGAATGTTTTTAAACAATAACTGAGAAAATGACATGAAGGCTGTGTTGATCAGTTTGATGGAAGTATTTCAGATTGCATGTGAAAACCCCACACTGTACCCCAGAAGTGCATTAATGTATATGGTTACCATTCAATAAAAAAAAAAAAGGGAATGCAACACCGTGCTTATAGATGGTTATTCTGAGGAATAAATGAGATAGTTAGCCTGCTCTTGAGCACATTGTCAGCCCTCAATCAATGCGAGGGATTGTTACAATCATCCATTCCTCCATTACTCAAGTCTAATTATTCCTCAGATAATCATGTTCTTTAGCACTGCTCATAATTTGCTCATTTCTATGTCTGTGCTTTTTTGCGTGTGTTTGAAATGCAGCCCTTCTCCTTTAGGCTATTTCATAAATCTCTTCTAATTCTCCTTTATAATTTTTATTAAATATTTCTAAGGAAAAAGGCGTATCTTGGCTAATTAATCCCATGGATCAAACTTTTAGCCTGCGTAAGCTCATTCTTCACCCCCCAAATTAGTTTGAACCTCATCTTGTCAGTTATTCATCCAACAAATATTCATTGTGTGCCCCCAATGGGATACACTCCATTTCCTGACACTGGTAATTGAGCAACAATAAAGACGGACAAAGTACTTATCCTCATAAAATGTGTCATCTGGTGATAAAGAGGGACAATAAACAAATAAAAATACAGCATGCAGAAGACAAAAATGGCTTAAAGAAATATAAAATAAAGATAGGGATGATCCTAGATAGGAAGATCAGGAAAAGCCATTCTGAAGAAGGGATGTTTAAGGGGAACTTGAATGAATATAGAGGGGTGCCAGCAAAAATCTATGGGACAGGGGGAAATTTCAGGCAGAGCCAAAAGGAAGTGTCAAGACCCAGGAGAGGAAGGGGAAAAGACTGTTGTGTTCTGGCAAAGCCAGTAAGAGCAAGTCAGAGTGGGAGAGGAGCAATGAAGAGCTAGCAGGGCCTAGATGTGGAAAGACCCTGTTTCCAAAGAAATTCATATTCTGAGGTTCTGAGTGTACATGAAATTTAGGAGTATATTCAACCTGCGAATTGCAAAGCCTAGGGATGGCAGAGACTGTTAGTACCAATCTGGATCTGATGCTTAGGCGCATCTGTGCAGGGGAGTGTGGCATGAACTGCTCCACCATTTAAAAAAATAGAATCCAACAGTCTACAGAGAAGTCTAATGCCGTAGTTTAGTCAAGAAATAGCTTAGGTTTCCATGATAATTTTGGAGGAGCTGAGAACTGGAAAGATCCAGGATGCCTTTGAAAGGAAGAGACAGCACACTTGGTGCTGAACGTGGGATTAGAGAGAAGACAAGAGGTTGAGTTTTCTCTTAGGCTTTGGGCTTCAGGAACTAGGTGAGTGGTGAGACCGTGTGGGGGATCTCATAACTGGGGGAAAAGCCAGTTTTGAAGAAGCAGGGGGAGGCAAGGCATGTGGAAACCAATGAAGTCGTTTTTTAATATATATACAAAAGGTTTGACTATTAAATGTGTGCAGTTTTTATTTACTTAACTAGACTGTGAGATTAAAGCAAGTGCTAAATACTACTTTGAATATAAAAATAAAAGGCAATGCCACATATGTCTGGGCCAATGGCCAACGCCATGCAGTATTTAGCTTCTAATAGTGACTAAGATGAACAGTTGCTGGAAAAAGACCAGTGCGTTCTCCATGTCATAAACTGAATAACATCTGGGCCTTCCATGTCCCTGGTGAATGTGCTACTGGGACACGCACAGCGCCGTGCACAGAAGATATTTGTCAGTCACAGAGGAGCCTCCTTCTTAGAAACCCTCCTGTCAGGTCAGCAAAGCATAATTTGATGCTAACTGACTAACAGGAGGCCTCAGATCTGCAGTACAGTCTCCTGGCTGCCAAGATTTTCTAAGGAACTCATCCAAAAGAGGCAAGTCAGTGCCAAAATAAATGTTATCCCAGAACCAGCTTGTTTTCTGACTTTGACTTTCCCTATGTTCATCAAGCAGGAGATTGAATTTTAATGGGATGTCAATTCAAGAATGATCTAAAAGTTGAATCTCCTTATTGCTCTGAGACTGCATCCAAATTGTACCAGAGGAATCCTGGTGTAGGTCCCAGCCAAAGCCTCAGCATTAAGAAGGAGTTTCCATCTAGCATCCCTTTTCTTTACCGTTTTTCTTATCTTGGGGAGTCTTACGTCCTCCATAAACTCAGAGAACCCAGAATCTAAAACATTTGCCCAGTGGCCTAAACATAATGTTAAATTCATACAGTACTTCAAGATTGCATAGTAGATTCCAACCAATGGAGTTTACAGTCAATAAACTTGGAGAACAGAGAGTCTAAGCCCAGACAGAGGAACAGTCCATACACTAATGAGAACTCCTGGCCTATGTCCTGCTTTCCAGTTCAGGGATGCTTATGTTAAACAATAAGCTTGCAATAATTGCAGTTTTTCTTCACAATAAGGCAGGCAAACAGCACTAAACAAGTAAGCCAAATTTCTGGGTTATAGACGGAGGTATTATCTGTATTTTGCTGTGTATTTTTGAGAAGTTACTTACCCTTTCTGATTCTCCATTCTTACAAAATAAGGATCATACTTGGCTGTATTGGACGTCAATTTAAGGGCAACTAGAAGAATCTCTTCAAAGTACCCTGATAAGTCATCTTACAAAATAGATCTCTGTTCAAATTATTTCTTAAATGTCTTCCTTCAAAATGAGAAACCGAACTAGATAATGCATTTGAGTGTTAACATTAGTTACCTAGGGCTCCCCTACAAGTGTATGGCAAACTGGGTGGCTTAAAACAACAGAAATTTACTTTCCCACAAATCTGGAGCTTAGAAATCTGAAATGAAGGTGTCAAAAAATTTGTGTTCCCTCTGAAGTTCCAAGTGCAGTGGTTTTCAACCATTTTTTATCTCATGACACACTGCAACTTATAGTTAAATTCTGTGGCACACTTATATTGATAAAAAAAAAAAGAGTAGCATCAAGAATATACTTACTGTGCTTTGAACGTCTTTGAAAATAATTTAATTAATGATGTTTAAAAATTCTCACAGCACACCTAAGATCCTCTCACAGCACATGAGTGTGCCACAGCATGCTGGTGGAAAATCACTGTTCTAGAGAAAATCTTTCTCTGCCTCTTCGTGGTTTCTTGCGGCTTCTGGTCATCTTTGGCATTGGTTGGCTGGTAACTGCACCATTTCAATCTCTGCCTTCATCTTCCAATAACCTAGTCACCTCGGTGCTAAGTCTGTATGAATCCTCCTGTCTTACAAAGACAGCAGCTGTTTATTATTCAGGATCCACCTTAATCCAGTATAACCTCGGCTTGACTAATTACGTGTGCAAAGACCCTATTTCCCAATAAATTTATATTCTGAGGTTCTGAGCGTACATGAAATTTGGGAGTATATTCAACCTGTGAATTGCAAAGCCTACGAATTGCAGAGATTGTTAGTAAGATTCAGTGTAGTCTCGTTGAGGACTGGACAAACTATGAAGATTTAAAATCATGTCAGTCACTGCCTCTCAAGCAGAGAAGAAACGTTGGTATTAGGAGATATCCCTGGAGTCCTTTCAGTAACATTGCATTTGATATGCTCCTAACTTCTTCCTCTCTCCAGAATTCTAACCTTGCCTGGACGTAGCACTTTCTGAATATTAAAGACAATAAAGTCCTTAGGTAGCCTAAGGAAACTGGTAAGTGAGTGGAGTCAGCCCCTAATAGTTTGCTGACTGCCTGTGAGAATCACAACTGGTGTTACCCTTGTTCAGACTTCTACTGTTTCTCCTCCAGTTGATAAAAACTCTGAGGATTTCATCTTGATGGCAGGATATTGACTCTGATTTTAATAGCTGTGACTTGAAAGAATAATTGTGTGCCCTCACCTTAAAACCTTTCAGTCTCAGCCTTCAGCAAGCCCCTAAACCTATAAAATATATTGCAAGCAAGAATTCTGGCCTTACACAACTCCTACATCAGGTGGGACAAAATTAAATTCAAGAAAATCTAAGAGTCAGAGCTGGGGTTCGAACCTCACTCAGGTTCTTACTTCACTGCTGACTGTGTGTGTGTGTCCGCACAGACGTACATACAGACTGACATTAACCATGATAATTTCAGGGGATGGAAACAATCATCAAACATTAACTGCGTTTTGATAACAGTTTTTCTTAATGAGTTAGAATTCTTGTTAGTTTCCTTTTGTTAATCACTAGTTCAGAAAACCTAACAATGATAACACAATTTTTAAAAATCCCAACTTGGGCAGCACCTGTGACTCAGTGAGTAGGGTGCCAGCCCCATATGGTCACCCTTGGTAGAGTGCTGTAGTATCACAACTCACAGCAACCTCCAGCTCTTGGGCTTAGGTGATTCTCTTGCCTCAGCCTCCCGAGTAGCTGGGACTATGGGCACCCACCACAATGCCCAGCTATTTTTTTGTTGCGGTTTGGCTGGGGGCCAGCTTTGAACCCGCCACCCTGGGTATATGAGGCTGGCGCCCTATTCACTGAACCATAGGAGCTGCTCTCAGTTGCCTCTCTTGATTCAAAGCCCTTTCCTATAGCCTTGCAGTGAAATAAAAAATAATAATTACTACTTTTACTTTTGTAGTTCAGCCTAAGGTCTATCACTTCTAGAAATTAATTATTGTTAGTTCTGGTGGTATGCTTTATCATTTAGTATGTTATTTAACTCTAAATAATAATATAATAATAGATTTTTAAATTGCATGACAATTTATACCATAGTGTTTACATTCAAGAGCTTGATTAATTTATTACCTTGAATATGATTTCTTTTATCTCTTCTTTATAATTCAATAATACTCTTATAGTATTTTTTTCCAATTTCTTTGGAAATAGTAAAATTTCCATCATTCTAATCCAAGATGTGTAGAATTATCCTAGTAGTGTTGCCTGTATCTTCAATGTTCGGTATAAAGCCACTCACCACACATGACTTTGAGCCCTCGAAATGTGGCTCGTTGGAAATGAGGTGTAAAATAATTTACATAAGTGTAAAATACACCCTGGATTTCAAAGACTTAAAAAATGATGTCAAATATCCGATTATCAAATCTTCTACTGGCTATGTTTTGAAAGGATAATGGTTTAGATATATTACCTGAAATACAATTAAATATTTAATTTCAATTATTTAATTTTTACATTTTTAAAATAATTAGTAGAAAATTTAAGTTACAAAGGAGCGTTCAGTCCTCACATTATATGGATATGTGAATCCTTGTATCTTATGCCTGGCTGAGAAGAACTGGAGAAGATTGCCTAGCTGATATTAAACTGAATTTGGGGATAGTCTCAGACAGTGATCACATCTAACCTTTCTCAAAGAACCATTTCTAGAAATTAAGTAACATTCATATTTATCCATTTTTCTCTAGTTTATTCTGTATGCACTCAACATCATAATCAATAGCTTTTGAATACGCGTCAAGGTCATTTCTTTTCCTATTGATCTGGCACTTTATGCCACCGCGGGAAGTAGCATCAAAGGAGCTGGAGTCAGGAAAGAAAGGGGGTCGTTTGATCTGGAGCATCACACCGGGAGTCCGGTGTTCAGTTTTACCTAAAGCCGTTCTCCAACTCCCGCGAGATGATTTACTGCCGAAGTCTATTTGTCTTCCTGCTGCTATCTCTGAACAAGCCCAAATCTTCCATGTGGTTAATAAACTTCTTATCTTTTGAATACTGAAAATAAAATAAACTTAATCCTCAGGGTGGTTCAGTCAGCCGACCGGGAGCCTTTTAGATGCTGCTTAGAGATACGGGACAACTCGGTTTCCTGCCCTGCGTGATTATCAATCTTTCCCTCGCATGCATGTGTGTGTAAGGGTGTTAAAGGTGCTCCTCAGTGATAAATGCCGGCAGAATCACAAAGTGAATATTAATTTCAGTATTGTCAAGGTCAGGTGTGTACCCGGGCTCATTGTTACTGGAATATTTATTGTTGCTGCTGTTAGGAAAGCTATTTTATCCTGGGCTCTCTTTTCGAGTATCAGGAGAGAAAGTGAGCAAAATTCCTCCACATTGCTGGGAATCAAGTCCTTTATCACGGTTCAATATGTTAATTGGGGAATTATTTTGAGTTCCTTTAAAAAAAAAATCAATATGTGAGTTTAGAGAAGTTAGATGGAAACAGACCAAACAGATGATCACGAGATCTGGAGACCAGCTGATGTTCCTGAAAAGCAGGTGACTACACAGAGGAAATGAAAGAGGGAAATTGCAGAGGAAATGATCAAAGAAGAGAAGAGTTCGTGATGAGGTCATTCGTAGGAGTAGGGTGGGAAATTATCTACCTGGCAGCCCAAGAAGTTAAGAAAAGGAAAAAGGCAAAGGATTTTAGGTTATGACTGTACATATGGGGCACATAACCAGCTGTACGTCTCTGAGTATAGTAACGTACCTCAAACCCAGTGCAGTGCCAAACTGGGATCTTCGCTCACCCATGCACCTGCCTGGCTTGGTCTTTTCCAGCATTGGCTTCTCAGTGAAGAATACCAGAATCGCCCAGTTATGTGGGTTAGTGTTGCAGGAGTCATTCTTGATGTTTCTATCTGCTTCACTCCCTTACATACAGTACAAGTCCTGATTTTACTTCAAATGTAACTCTTAAATCCCTCCCTTTCTCTTCACCTCCATGGCCATTATTCCAATTTAAGCTCTTAGCATGACTCTTCTGGACTATAGAAGAGTTCACCAACTGGTCTCTCAACACCCACATTTACCCCCATTAATTCACTCTTCATGCTTCAGACAGAGCACAGAAAGTTTAACTCCATCTATTTTATTGTTTTCTGATCCTTGGAATAAAAGATCAAGGCTGGGTGCAGGGTGGCTCCCACCTATAATCCTAGCACTCTGGGAGGTTGAGGTGGGAGGATGGCTTGAAGCCTAGAGTTTGAGAGTAGCCAGAGCAAGAGCAAGACCCCATCTCTGGAAAAAAACAGAAAAGTTAGCTGGATGGGGTGGTGCGTAACTGTAGTCTCAGCTACTTGGGGAGGTTGTGACAGAAGGCTTACTTGAGCATGGGGGTTTATGGTTGCAGTGAGCTATGATGATGCCACTGCACTCTAGCTTGGGAAGCAGAGATCTTATATCAAAAAAAGAAAGAAAGAAAGAAAAGAAAAGGCTCAAAAATCAAAATCTCCTAAGGCCTTTAATGCCCAGCTTTGTCTAACCCCTCCCTTTCCACTCCCCCTGGCACCCTGGGTCCTGCCACCTTATATTGTGAGGTCCATGGAGGTTTTTATTGTTTTTTTCCTTTCAGTTCTCACAGGGCCTGGCCTACTGTCAAGTTAGTTCATATTTATCAAGCATTTCCCTCATGCCAGACAACATTCATATATTGTTTATTAGTAATCTTGGCAACACACCTATGTGATAGGTACTGCTATAAACCACACTTTGAAAAATAAGGAAATTTGAACTCAGAGACATTAAGTAGCTTGATCTCAGCCATCCAACTTGAGTTAGGACTTTGGATTTGAACCCAGGGGCTCTGACTCTGAAGGCCACACTCTTTACTGCTGATCTTGACTGTCAAAGATTTATTAGATGGGACGTGCTGGCATTTCCTGCCTCACAGTATTCCCGAACCCTGATGCTGTAAAGCCTATGAGTTGGGAGAATAGAGTTCTAAATTTCTTCCTTAATTTATAGTCCTTCCCAAAAGAGCCGGTTTACTCATGGCAGTTCCTTATCTTTTAAAGCCTGAAGATAGATAAACAATAAATTTCTTCCCCAAAGAGATGGTATCTTTTAAGGCTGGATCTTTTTGTCTTTATGTAGAAAAATCTGCACACTTGACTGTCTGAAAAAGATTGCCGCTTCCTTCTGCTCTAATAAATGGCAGCAGGGCTCTGTTATAAAAGCAATCTGCACATGTCATTTATTGCTCTATTAAAACTACAAACATCAGATATTGATTCTTCCCGTACTGACCGTAATGCAAGCCAACTTTGAGAAAGGTTGCTGAGATTTAGTTACATTATCACCATGGGAAACACTCTGGGTCGCGCATAAGCTGAAGACACCTGCTTCTCTGATGCCTATCTATTTATAGAGAACTGCAATTTTGTGTGCAGAAATACATTCTTGAAGCATATACAAGTCTCAAATCAATGTGAAGCAAGCAACATGCCCCTCCTGGAGATTTCTGCTTAGATGTCTTCTAAAAAATTCAACACCAATGCATGATCTCTACAGGACAGAAATATAACAACAAAAGTAATTCTTGTTGATTATAGTAGAACCTCGGTAAGTTGACCACGCAAAGGACTGTAACAAACTGGTCAACATAGAGAGGTGGTCAACTAGAACCAACTAAGGAACTAGGCCTGCTGTACTGATACTTAAACACGGTACATGGCCTGTTTATGAATATTAGGTCAACAGGAGATGGTCTACTATGGAAGCTCTACTGTATTTATAAGAAGGTTGAAGGGCTTGACATATGATGTGATGATATATCAGGAAAATATCAGCTCCTTTATTAGGTACTCTCTTGGCTGGTTTGGTTTAGAAACATAACTCTCACTGTTGACTCATGCTGTATCCTTCTAGGCAGCTGTAGAATGCATGTTTTCATCTCCTATCCACAAATTTCATCTTCTCATTGTCTTCTAATAATACTGAGAATTCATACTTTTCCCAATTGTCTGATGAAGTGACCACAATTTGCAAAAATATAAGGGACTTGATTTCAGGCAACAGTACTATATTAACTATCCTATTATTCTGAATGCTTGTTTTTCCATATAATCTCCTATAATACTTACAGTAGCTCAGTGATATAAAAACTATGAACCCCTGATTAAATGATCCTTAGATAATTTAAGTATCTTGGCCCAATGATACACTTATATTAAATAGGCGAAAGGATTTTTTTTTTTTGACCCAGGATTCAAAACTAAGCTGTCTCTGTCCCACGAGAGCATTCTCTTTTCCTTTACCACTAGTATCTTAGAGAGAATTTCTGCCTTTCAACTATTTCTATTTTATGTTCTCAAATGTTCTTGACAATTTCTTGGAAAATTCATTTGAAAAATAGAATTTTCTCTTATGAATACTTGTTCCCAAACTGAAATTTTAAAGACAAGCAACTTGAGAAAAAGGGACCCTTTTTAAAACTTTTTTGAGTTGCATGAGCAATACCACACTTTTTTAAGATTGGTAGAACATTGTTCAATGGTGCTGCTTAATAAAATAGAAAAGC
Organism: Galagoides demidoff; assembly: GCA_963574575.1. Lineage (NCBI taxonomy): Eukaryota > Metazoa > Chordata > Mammalia > Primates > Galagidae > Galagoides > Galagoides demidoff. The sequence goes on along the minus strand of CAUYQV010191581.1, from coordinate 3,964 downwards.
AATTTAATAATAACTCGTACCTGGGGAAAAAGTGGTTTGTTTCCTCAGCATGAGACAGCATTGTCTCACCATTTAGTTCACTTGGGAATTATTCTCATTGTTTTAACTTGAAAATCTCATCTTCTAAAGCTTTATTCAAGCTACATGGTAGTTTCCTCTCCATGTACCAACTTGTAACTTCTATTCTGGAAAGACTAATGGGAAGGGCATTACCCACTTTTTGTACTTGAACTCCCCTGACCTTCCTTTATTCATCAGCACAATTCTTAATTGCTCTTCATGAAATATTCTTGTCTAAAAGCCCCACAACCATTTCTGATTACTATTTATGGAATTGTTAGTTCTTTTTCTGTAATTCCTATATGCCTAATAATCTGTCCAAAGAGATTTCAGACCTGATTATACCCTGATTATATATGATTTATGGTTCATCTCTGGAGGTTTTGTGTGCGTTTTCTCTGCCCTGATAAGTTCTTTGATATTTTTCTATCATACTAAAATATTTCACAGTTCTGGTAAAAGTATTATCTGGTAAATACTTAGAAAATATGATTAGACTCTAAAATCCATTGATACTTTTTCAATCACAATGAAGAGTTACCAGATCCAGGATATTCTGGAGAAAAAAGAAAGTATTTCTAAAAAGTCAGTGTGGTTAGGTTTATATGACAGCAAGCCTTCAGTAATATGTAAATGTGATATGTAAATTAAGCACATTCATCTGAAACTTTTAAATTTTTATCTTTAGGCAATTTTTCTAGAAATAAAAAAGTTACTTTGACATTACGTAGAACTCTTCAATTTAAATTATTTGAGACTTAGCCAGAAGTAATCCTCATGCCTGTAATTCTAGCATTTTGGGAGGCTGAAGCAGGTCGATTGCTTGAGCTCAAGAAACCAGGCTGAGCAAGAGTGAAACCCTGTCTCTACTAAAAATAGAAAAACTAGCTGGGTGTTATGGTGGGCATCTGTAGTCCCAGCTATTCCTGAGACAAGAGGATCACTTGCCCTCAAGAGTTTGAGGTTACTGTGAGCTAGGGTGATGCCACAGCACTCTACCCAGAGCAACAGAGTGAGACTCTGTCTCAGTCAGTCAATCATTCCATAGCTTGAGTCTTCAGTCTTATAGTTGGAAATCTACATTCTTCATTACACTTTACATTTCGACTTATTGCCTGTGTTTTCCAAAGTTAAATTGAAAATATTCTATGTACTTCATCAAAGTTATTACCATTCGATTGTGGTAGTGAAAATCTGAGCTACCTTCCCAAAAAGACTTTATTTGAAAGTCAATTCCTGTATCACTTCCATTATCAAACTGCTCCCAGTTCTAGACTGACTGGCAAAAAATCTGCTATTGAGACTATTTTCTTCAGAAAGACTCACTAAAGTTTTATCTATTGAGTTGTCCAAAATATCATCATTTAATATATCTGCACATATATGTGTATATATAAGTGATATACAAATCATATATGTAATATATAACATACATTATGTATGTATGTTTATCCATATCTATGTATATGTTATGGATATTTACATACACAGATACACAAATATATATAATGGCATAGTGAATAGATTGTGAATTAGCATTTAGCACCAATGAAAACTAAAAGTAAAATGAACAGGTAATAATTGCTTCCTTCAACCAAATCTTGTCAGACTCCTGTGGCTTTCTAATAGAAATCTACCCCATAGTTTATGCTTCTTCCTGCCAAATTACTATCATATCTCCTAACTATGTATAGTTCAGTCAAGAAGGGGCTTCATTATGTTAATAATTACATTGCCTGCAGGCTTTTTGATGTTGCATTCCCCATACAGAATAGAAACAGATTTCATAGAAATATCATTAAAGCTGTTAACTACAGGAGAAAAAAAATCAGAGTGGCAATCAAAGCTTGCACTTTATTGTCAATAAATGTAAGTAGTTTCGGAAATGGCTTGCATTTGAAAGATGTTCACAGAGGAGATCGTCAGCAATGGAAGCTGCTTCTTAAGGGATGAGAGCTCTGTGCTCTAACTCTGTTTGGATCCCAGTAATTGCTTAGATCCCTTGCTATCTACTCTATTGTTTTGAGACAAAGTCTCACCATGTTGCCCTGGGTAGAGTGCCTTGGCATCATAATAGCTCATAAAAACCTCAGTCTCCTGGGCTCAAGCAATGCTCTTGCCTCAGCCTCTGGAGAAGCTGCAACTGCTGATGCCCACCATGATGGCAGGCTAGCATTGCTATTTTTAGCAGAGAAGGTGTTCTGCTCTTGCTCAGACTGGTCTTGAACTCCTGAGGTCAAGCAATCTATGCACCTCAGCATCCCAGACTGCGAGGCTTACAGACGTGAGCCACTGTGCCTGGCCTTTTGCTATCCACTTTTGAAAGTTGGCTCAAGAATCATTTTCATTTTTGGCTTTTTTGTTGAAATAGTCTCACTTTGTTGTCCTGGGTAGAGAGCGATGGTGTCATGGCTCACAGCAACCTCAAGTTCTTGGGCTCAAGTGATCTTCCTGCTTCAGCTCCAGAGTAGCTGGCACTATAGGTGCCTGCTACAATGGCTGACTATTTTTTCTCTATGGGGTCTCACTCTTTCTCAGGCTGGTCTTGAACTCCTAAGCTCAGGCAATCCACCCACCTTGGCCTCCCAGAGTGCTGGGATTGTAGGCGTGAGCCACCGTACCTGGGTTCAAGAATTATTTTTAAATTACCAAACTAATGATAAGGTAGAATCAGCCTCCAAATTCTGGCCTGAATGGAGAGAATGTGATTGATAGGTCATTATTTGAATGACGGCACGTGACAATTTCTTTCAAATCCACTGTTACTTTCATCCTAAAAAAAGAAAATGGTGGCATTAAATTGATGAGTTAGGAACAGTAGAACTCACTGAACTACACAGTCATTTTGAAAAGACTTTAAATATTCAAATGTTCAACTGCACGCTCCGTGACACTAACATTTGTCTTCATTTTGGACTTCCAGCTGAGAAACATCAGTATAATGGCTAAGAGACGTCAGCCTCATTCAGTATTATGAGACAGTGGGATGCCTGATCCTTCTGACGCTTGTCCTTTGAAAACCTTATATTCACATTTTTATTTGGAAGAGATTATTTAAACTCACAATATTTTTTGAGAAACATACATTTGATAAGCCATAATTCCGATTTTAGTCTGATTAATGCAAATATCAGATTTCCTACAGCAGAGAGATCAGAAGGCAGATGGGTAGATAGGTATTTGAATAGAAACAGCAAGAGAAAGGAAAGAAACAAAAGGGCATTAATTCATCCATGCCATGAGACTGTTTGATGATCATCAGGAGCCCTAACATCTTGTAAAATCTAAATTATTTGGTGAAGGAAAGCAGTTGAATTTGAATGCTTCTGAAATACCCATGATTTGCAAAATGAAACAGAAGTCTATTTCAGCTTTGAAACACTACCATTTGATTAAAAGCTGAAGGTGTCTCTTTAAAGTGAAATGAGTGCCATTTTCCCATCATAAAGTAATTAAAAACCACTGCAAATGATTTGATGATAAAGAATTGCTGATTTTCAGAAAGAGAAGAAACTGGAGCTGTCCAATCTGTTGGGAGCTGGTGCTTGGGAAACCACAGACCTCAACGATAGACCTGTGGACCCTACTCCTTCAAAAATATATGTATTGCTTTGGCAATGTACATAAAATTTTAGGAGGTTCATGGATTCTTTTATGCTAATGTAATGACAGGTGTTATAAATAGAGTCGGGACAAGACACCATACCACCTGACTGTCATATACAATTAATCAATTGTAATTTATTAAACTGTGGTGGCCTCTTTTCTTTCTTTCTTTCTTTCTTTCTTTCTTTCTTTCTTTCTTTCTTTCTTTCTTTCTTTCTTTCTTTCTTTCTTTCCTTCCTTCCTTCCTTCCTTCCTTCCTTCCTTCCTTCCTTCCTTCTTTCCTTCTTTCCTTCCTTCC
>CAUYQV010191579.1:0-12024 GCA_963574575.1 Galagoides demidoff | reverse complement strand
TCAAGCTATCCCCCTGGGTAGAGTGCCATGGCATCACAGCTCATAGCAACCTCCAACTCCTGGGCTCAAGCGAGTCCCCTGCCTCCGCCTCCCAAGTAGCTGGGACCACAGGCGCCTGCCACAATGCCTGGCCATTTTTTGGTTGCAGCCATCATTGTTGTTTGGCTGGCCCTGGCTGGGGATTCGAACCCGCCATCTTAGGTGTACGTGGCTGGCGCCTTAGCTGATTGAGCCACAGGCGCCGAACCCATGCTGGAGTCTTGATGAAGCAGGATTAAAAGCTACAGAAGCATATTTGAAGCCTTCTTTTTAAATAAAACTTATAGCATGACTGTTCAGGTAGTTTTAGAAACATAGCTTCCTTTTTATCATAAAAATCACCTTTTTGGGCAGCGCCTAAGGCTCAAAGAAGTAGGGCACTGGCCCCATATCCTAGAGGTGGTAGGTTCAAACTTGGCCCCAGCCAAATACTGCAAAAAAAAAAAAATCACCTTTTTGAGACATGGCTGACCTTACCTCCTAAGGGCTGCCTTGATCTGTTCTCTGGCTCTGTGAGTTACCTAGGGACAGTGAGCACAGTCAAGGCAGAGGGGTGGGCCAGGATGCCCAAGTCCTCAAGTGTTGAAATAACCTGTTTTTATGCAGGGGTGGGGTAGGCAATGGGGAATCAGAACACAGGGTATTAAGAATCCTTGAACATTCTCTCTCTGCTCACCAAGGAACACTGAGCTTTGCCTCTTAAAATCATCACAGCTCTGTGTGAAATGGGCTTGGCTTAATGACCTTGTTTTGCAGATAAGAAAGTTGAGAAAGAAAATAGTGTGATCTAGAGCTTCTTGGCTCTGGTGGCCAAGTGCCTTCCTCTCTGCCATGCTCTTGTTAGATTGGAGAGAACATGCCTAGTGAGCTCCTTAGCTTGGCATTCAAGGCCACCTCCTATCTTGTCCAGATCTGTCTTTCCATTTTTCATCTCTTCTTACCTGGAGAACCTTATTCTATAAGTCTGTGGTGCTCACACTGGACTCAGGCCCCAGCCCTGGATGCTGCTATACCTTTTTTCATCTGAAAAATGTATGGGTATCCTTGGAAGAACTCATTTGAAAAGAGACTTTGGCTAAAACCACTTGTACCCCTTCTGAGTGCAGTACCTCCTAACCCCTGAGCTGGTCTTTATTCTGCCCTCATCCCCCTCTACCCACAGACTCTCCCTTGCTCTTCTGTTGTCTAAATCCTACATGTCTGTCAAGATACACCATAATAACCACAAGCTTCAGAGATCTGTCTCCTGTCCCCATCCCTGTATCAATCAGGACCAGATTACAGATGTCAGTAACCCAATTTAAACTGGCTGCAAAAGTAATTCAAGGGAATGGGTGTGGCCCAAGACATAATTATTGGCCCAGGAAACTGGACAGTCCAGGAATAGATTTGGCTTCAAGCTGAGCTAGACATAAGAGTTGGGCTGTATCATCAGGAATCTACAGGTGGTGGCTTCTTTTTCAGGCAGACCTGCTTGTGATGATAAGATGCGCCCCCTCACAGCTCCACATCCTCAGGGCTACCCACCCTCAGGAAGGAGCTTTTCACAAAAGCCTCTGGAGCTGACTCTTCCTGGCTCTGATTTACTCATCTCAGGTTACATGCTTTCCCTTCAACCAATTGCCCAGTGGTGGATGTACCCACTTCTGTAACTAGGAGATGAGCAGAAGATAGGGAAAGAGGTTCCTAGGAGAAAAGCCTAGGTACTCAGGTTGAAAACAACAGATGCCCACTGCCCTCAGCAAATGGCCTGTGATCCTTATAGCTCATAATGATACTGAGGCCCTTGTGTTTGTACAGTGTTTCTGTTTCCAAAGAGCTTTCATATATGTGTATATTTTAGTTGTCACATCTACCCTCTAGCAAGAGATAGTTTGTACAAGCCAGGAATGGATTCCAGGTATGCTGACCCCTCAGCCCTTTGGTATCCACTTGGTGTCTAGGGCCATGAAAGGCCCCAATCAGGAGCTCTGACCTTCAATAGCCACCTCAGTCTGCCCAAATTTGTTGTCAGTATACATTGGACAAAGTTCACGTGCAGTTTAAATAGTTTAACATAGCAAATTGCACACAAACTTCATGCCCACCCTGTATTATTTTCCCTATGTGCCATTACTTGTGACAAAAGTTGGAAACATACATAACTCAGTGGTTTATAAAATGGCTACTCATCTTTCATTTCATCAGATTCTCATTTGTCCCTGAAAGTAGACAAAGCAGGTGCTGTTAGCCCAATTCACAGATGGAAAAACTGAGACACAAAGGGAAAATGTAAGGGGGCCAAGTACAGTCGCTCATGCCTGTAATCCTAGCACTCTGGGAAGCTGAGGTGGGTGAATTGCTTGAGCTCAGGAGTTTGAGACCAGCCTGAGCAAGAGCAAGACCCCTGTCTCTTATTAAAAATAGAAAAATTAGCCGGGCATTGTGGTGAGCACCTGTAGTCTCAGCTACTTCGGACACTTCAAGAAGATCACTTGAGCCCAGGAGTTTGAGGTTGCTATGAGCTATGATGCCATGGCACTCTACCCAGAATGAGAAAGTGAAACTCTTGTCTCCAAAACAAAAAAAAAAAGGAAAAAGTAACTTGGCCTGGTTCCTTGTTGGTGTAAACAGCATGATGGGCCAGCCTGTGGAAGCTATAAGAGAGTTAAGAGCAGAGTTAACCTGACAAAAGTTAATGCTTTATGAATGACTCTAGCAAGAAATCCTGATAATACTGAAAATAGTAGCTTCTTCTAAGCTGACACTGTACTAACACTTTCTCATACTTGATTACATTTCATGCTGTGCATAATTCTGGAGGTTGATGCCCATTTTATTGAGGAGAAAGGAGAGACTCACTGAGAACAAGTAACTCATCCAACTGGTTATTGGCAGAGTTGAGATTCAAACCCAGCTCTTTCTGACACTGAACGTTATGTTCTCCCTTGGTCCTAGAGATGGGAAGACCCCCACTGGTGTTAACACCCATTTCTCTGTCTCCCCCCCCCCATAGGTCTACATCATCCGAGTCACGTGGTCCAGCGGCTCCACTGAGGCCATTTATCGGCGCTACAGCAAATTCTTTGACCTCCAGGTAAGGATTGGCATTTCTGGTGAGCTGCAGGGTGGGAAAGAGTTTAATTGGACTTTATACTGTGACTTTCGAGTCCAGATTTCTTATTTCTTAGACTTGAAAATGACATCTGTTACTTTTGGGACATAAGTAATAAGCTTTATGAATTGATATTTAATATTTTCCCAATAAGAGAAAGGGTACTTGTTGACTGTTCCAGAACAGAAGGTAATATAGAAGTCAGTACTGCGTGGCTTTGGAGTGTGAACTTGAGATTTGAGCATGGTCATGTTTGCTGGTGAACTCAAATTTGTTGAGTGTGTCTAGAACTCTTGGGGCCAGGCAGCTCCAAAGACAGACCCGTGTCTCTTGCCTCCCATACTTGGCTCTAGAAATGCTTCCTGTGCTCTGAGGCCACCACACTCCTCCTCTCTCTCAAGGCCTTAGCAGTCCCCATTCCTCACCCAGAACACACTCCTGCACCTTCCAGAGCACTCCTTGGCCCTGGTAACCCTTCTACCCTTCAGGATTCTCACTTTCTCTGAAGATTTATCTGATTTTGTGTCCTAGACAGCAAGGGCCACTTGCTCTGTGCCCCACAGCTCTATGCGTCTCTGCATATTGAAATTGCCTGCTTGTCTGTCCTTCCCTCTAGATTGTGATTCTCATGGGCAGGAACCATGTCATCTTCTTTCTCTCTCTCATTAATGTTTTATTCAAAGTCTCGTATAATCCTCTAAACTTAAGACCCCTAGATAAAAGAGCCCATGTGGAGACTCCTGAGTGAGTTCTTCAGTTCTTTCCCTCTTCCAGAAGCTCTGGTGCTTTTTACTTCTTCTGTATTCCTTTCTAACTTCTAATAAAAGTCCTATCTTACCACTGGGGGGAATAAAAAAACAAAGTCTAACACACAGTGTGTATCTAGTGAGTGTTTGGTGAATGAATGAGCGAAAGAATACATGAATGCATGAACACCATGTGGCCTACAGGTCTCAGACGGAGCCAGGCACAGTGTGGATAGTTCAGTAAAAGCTCATCCCCACTGCAGTAAAACAACTCTCCTCCATGGGTAAGTAGTTTCATCTTGATGTCCCCCAAAGGCAGGTACCTCACAGCAGGTATGAGAAGACATGGCTCCTCCTGATATGATATAATAGAGTTCTAAATCCCTGCCTCAGGAGATGGTGGGAACTTGCCTGGTTTTCTGAACATGTGCATTCTCCCTGCCTCCTGGTGAGGGGCTGCGTCAAGAAACTCTCCAGGCTTCAGGCACAGCATAATCCAGGGTTTTTGCACTGTCACCTGACCTGGCTTTTTCCTCTCTTTCCACATTCCTATTTCCATGATGTTGGCTTTACCCTCAGATCCCACATGATTGCAAAATGGCTACAGCAGCTCTGGGCTCACACCCAGCAGGAAAGAGTAAAAGTCACTTGTCAAAAGTCCCAGCACACACATTATTGCGCATCATAGGCTCATTTCTATGCCAATCAATATGAGTGAGCAATGTGCCAGCCAATGAGCTTGACTGTATCCCTGCTCCACCCCCTGATGTAAGGAGGGGTGGAGACTGAGACCTGGAAAGAAGTAGATTCACAAATAGCAGTGATCAAAGATAAAATAGACATTTCTGGGCCATCAGAAGACAGCCCCTATCCATTTTACATGATTCTGTTTCTTAGCCTCACATGTTCTCTCAGAAGGTTGAGTGATATTAACCACAGGAATCCTTATTTATATGGACCTAATCTGTCCCGGAAATGTGGAATAGAGAATTTTCAGAGACCTGTATTCCATTATTTTAATGGGGGAGGGGAGATAATGTGCTCCTAGCCAGTTTTCCCAAACGCCCACATAGCAATCTGCCAAGAGTCATTGCACAATGTAAAGCAATTGAGACATCAGTTACCTAATTATTTAAAATGTAATGAACTCATTAGTGATGTTTTGTGTTCAGTGTGCAACAATGTCAAACAGTATCATATACAAATTATATTTTTCTTCTGCTCTGCAGCAAACATGAACTGAATATAAATAAACAAAGAAGCTGTATGTTAAAGATGCTAAGATACCATCTAAAATGGACTTGGCAGAAACAAATACTGGTCCAGGGAAGAAAGATCTAAGCCCTGGGGGAAAGGAAAGAAGGATGATATTTCAATGCCATGAGCAGGAGGCACGATCCTAGTTGAGAATGACTGAAATACAAATGGAGGGCCCTCCACGTCCTTTACCCAGGTCCCTGGGTGTTATATGCAGAGTCATTACAGCAGTTCTTCCATTCAGAGAGTGAATGTTGGATAAACATTTTTGCAAGTTGCTATACTGACTTTTCATGCAGCAAGGGTCTGGATTGAGAAGGCTACCTGTATTTTGTTTTCAGAGGCCTCTTGCCTCTAAGAAGGAGCAAGGGAGTAGGGAGCAATGACAAACATAAGTTACTTACATTCACAGAGCAAAGTCCACTCTGCTAGCTTAGGCACTAAGAGAGGGGTGGAGTTGGATTTATGGGAGGAGACAGGCGTGTTCCATGGAACCCAGAGCAGAAAATGCAGCCAGCCTCACAAGGGCATGGAATTAGCTGGCAGCTCCTGGGGCCATCTGTCACTGCGACCTCAGGATGTCCCATCAAGCCTGCTTTGTTTCCCACCGACCTCTCTGGACCAGCTTTTTCCACTTGTCCATTGGCCGCATCCCCCTGAGTGTCCCCATTGAGCACCTTCCGTCCCTGAGTTGAAGTGTTCTTCACTGTTGTGGGCACATCAGAGTATCTGGATATTGAATCCAGTCTCTAGAAGAGAGAATCTGATTATCCTTAGGGTCCTGGGTCAGAGTCCACTGCCTACCCCTGTCAACTGGGGCCCAAAAGGTGAGGTGCGTTGGTACAGAGTCACCTGGAAGAAGAGATCTGATGAGGAGGGGCATGGAGGAAAGGCCCTGGAAATGCCTGTGTAAATATTAAGTGCTAATACTTTGATGTAAGTAGGCGGACTGTGTTATCTCAGGTCCCTATGCCATCATAGTCTAAGTCTTAAGACCTTGGTTTTATAACATCAGACAGACCTGAGTTCAAAAGATCAAGTTTTGCCTTTTCATTTCTCAGCTTGAAGTCACCTTTGGAAGCTTCTAAGCCTCAGTTTCCTCATCTTCATAGCAAGAATGAAAGCACTTTCTTCATGCATTTATTTTGACAGTTAAATGAGGTATGCCTAGCTCCACAAGCGTGTTAGCTGCCCTCTTTCCCTCTGCACAGATGTGGCTTGCATGAGGAGACATCCTTTGGGAATGTGTGGGCCACGGTTTGATTGTGAGTCTTCCTGGCCCAAAGCCAATCCTCCCTCCACTCTCCTGTTCTGACTTTTTTATTTCTACCAGAACTTAAAAGTAAGATTTTCTTCCCTGCTCAGCATAATTGGTAATAATTGGGGGTTTGCTGTAACATAAACAGCCACCTCAGGCTTTCCTACCATAACAAAGTTGTCTTTTAAAGGCAGGGCTTTGGTCAGCTTCAAGAGCCCCAGATGGGCGCCTGGAGTGGGAAAGCATGGAATTCCAGAGGGTCCTGCTCATCCTGGAAGCATCCTGGACCCCCAGCCTCATACATCCCAGTGGGGGGAAGCTGGAAGAGGTTAGGGCAGGACTGTACCAGCCCAAGTCAAGTATTCTGAGGACCAGCGAGGGGGCCAGCTGGTGCGAGGCTACAACACCCTGAAGTTAAATGATTTCATGATTCCACCCTCCCCTCCCTCCTGTCTGGCTAACAGCCTTGATTTTTTTTCAGAAGTAACTTGGCTCGAAGAGTGTGGGGAGGGCTGCATTTTGTGGAAGAGCAGCTAAGCCAGTGTGGCGTAATAGAAAAAGCAGAGGACTCAGTCAGGAGACCTGGGACGCAGCCGCCCTCCAGCTGTGTGGCCTCAGGCACACCCCTTAACCCCTTTGTGCCTGAGTGTCTTCATTGGTGTCATGGGGTAATGACAATAGAAACAGCTGGCATTTCTAGACTGAATGTGGGCCCCAGTCCTGCTAAGCATTTAGATATGGTACTTATCATATTACACAGATGAAGAAACACAAGCTCAGAGAGATTAGTTGTTTGCCCAAGGTCACACAGCCAGTGAACATCGGAACTCAAATTTCTCGGATTTAAAGCTAGGCGGGTGACCCCAGAGTCCATGCTCTTAGCCACTGTGCTATCTCATGCTCCTCTCCCATATGAGTACTTCACAAGGTTCGTGGGAGTTAAAATTGATGATCCATGTCCAGAAGAGGCAAATCTATAAAGACAGAAAACAGATTAGTGGTTGCCAGAGGCTAGGGAAGCCTTTGCTAAAGGATACTGGGTATCTTTTAGGGGTGATGAAAATGTTCTGGTATTAGTGGTGATGGCTGCATAACTTTGTGAGTATACTAAAAACCACTGAATTGTACAATCTTAAAGGGAGACTTTTGTGGTATGTGATGTATATCTCAGTTTGTTTTTTTTTTTTTTAAGAGACAGTGTGTACCAGAGCAATTCCTGAGCTGTCGAGCACTTAGCAAATGACAGCTGTTAAGATTATTGATGGACATGGGTTGCTAGGAATTGGCATAAAGATAAGGAGATGATGCCAGTTAATAAAGTGGTTGAGATCCTACCGGTTAAGATTCTGGGCTTTGGGCTTGGCGCCTGTGGCTCAATCGGCTAAGGCGCCAGCCACATACACCTAAGGTGGCGGGTTTGAATCCCAAGCCCGGGCCCGCCAAACAACAATGATGGCTGCAACCAAAAAATGGCCGGGCGTTGTGGCGGGCGCCTGTGGTCCCAGCTACTTGGGAGGCGGAGGCAGAAAACTCGCTTGAGCCCAGGAGTTGGAGGTTGCTGTGAGCTGTGATGCCATGGCACTCTACCCAGGGGAATAGCTTGAGGCTGCATCTCAAAAAAAAAAAAAAAAGAAAAAGAAAAAAACATGGATCAGTGCCCATAGCTCAGTAGCTAGGGTGCCAGCCAAATATACTGGAGCTGGTGGGTTCAAATCCAGCCTGGGTCTGCCAAACAACAGTGACAACTATAAGCAAAAAATAGCCGGCATTGTGGTGGGCACCTGTAGCCTCAGCTACTTGGGAGGCTGAGGTAAGAGAATTGTTTAAGCCCAAGAGTTTGAGGTTGCTGTGAGCTGTGACATCATGGCGCTCTACCAAGGGTGACATAGTAAGACTCTGTCTCAAAAAGAAAAGAAAAAAACAAGCAGAATATGTATTTTGATTGAGTAGCTCAGGGGTTGTACAAAGATATGGTTTAGTTTGTGATCTTGATTATAATTTTGCTTTATAGTCATATATATCTTCAAATGGTATAGGTTACTGTGTTTCTCCGAAAGTAAGACCGACCCAAAAAATAAGCCCTAGTGTGTCTGGCCCCAAATTTCTTTTTTTTAATGAGAGTCTTACTCTCTTGCCTAGGCTACAATGTATTGATATTGTCTTGGCTCACTGTAACCTCTGGGCTGGCTCAAACCTCTTGCCTCAGCCTCCCCAGTAGCTGGGACTAAAGGCATTCACCACAACACCTGGCTAGTTTTTTCTATTTTTAGTAGAGATGGAGGTCTCACCGTTTTCAGGCTGGTCTTGAATTCCTGAGCTCAGGCAATCCACCTGCCTTGGCCTCCCAAAGTGCGAGGATTATATGTGTGAACAACTGCTCCCAGCCCAGCAATGATTCTTGCGTCTAACTGTTATTACCATGAGGTTTGTATGATGATAATTTTCTATTTCTGTGATCCTTCTGCATTTGTTAGAATCCTGCTGTAGATTGAGTATCCCTTATTTGAAATTGTCAGGGTCCTGCCCCAGAGGCAGGATTTGCTAAGACCTGTGGAACTGGCCTCCACCAGCTGAAGAAATATAAAGTTAGAAATGATGGCAAAGAAAGAGACATGAGACACAGAATAGAGTTAAAGTTGGGAACTTCAGGGTGGCGCCTGTGGCTGAGTGAGTAGGTTGCCGGCCCCATATACTGAGAGTGGTGGGTTCCAACCAGGCCCTGGCCAAACCGCAACAAAAAAAAAAAGAGCAGGGTGTTGTGGTGGGTACCTGTAGTCCCAGCTACTTGGGAGGCTGAGGCAAGAGAATCGCCTAAGCCCAAGAGCTGGAGGTTGCTGTGAGCTGTGATGTCACAGCACTCTAGCCAGGACGACAGAGTGAGACTCTCGAAGAAAAAGAAAAGCCTTGGCACCTATGGCTCAAGTAGCTGAGGCACCAGCCATATACACATTAGCTGGTGGGTAAGAATCTAGCCAGGACCTGCCAAACAACAATGATGGCTGCAACCAAAAGATAGCCGGGCATTGTGGCAGGCGCCTGTAGTCCCACCTACTTGGGAGGCAGAGGCAGGAGAATCATTTGAGCCCAGGAGTTGGAGGCTGCTGTGAGCTATCATGCCACAGCACTCTACCCAGGGTGACAGCTTGAGGTGGTGTCTCAAAAAATAAAAAAACTGCCACTGGCGTTAATCTCCTCTGAGGAATTGGTGGGAGGGAGGGATTATCCTCCCATCACAACCACAGAGGATCTTCCTCTGGTATAAGGGATATAAGTTCTTCTCCCCATATCTCAGGGTTCTAGCTACTCCCTTGATGTTTGCCCCAGACAAATGCAGATCTCCACAATGGGTATCTGCTTTGCCTATTTATTAGGCAGGAAAATCCAGTGTTTTCTTTCTAGGTCTTTGCCAAAATCTCTTCAATGGCCATTTTTCCTAGAGTGCTCACAGACCCAGCAGGTATGTTTGTAAACTGTATCCCCAATAGGCTAGAGTTTCAGAAACGGCAGGAAGCTAGCTAGCAATGGCTAGCTTAAATGTAAACTAGCTGACTTTTCCTTGTTCTGACTCACTCAGCTTACTTTTTAATTTTCCTCTTTTTCTGGTGGTCCTTTCTCTTGCCAAGAATGGGGTCTTCGGTCCCCATTCTTCCGGCAGAAATGCTTGGGACCAAAAGTGTTTTGGATATTGGATTTTTTTCAGATTTTAGAATATTTGCAGTATACTTACTGGTTTACCATATCTAATCCAGAACTCTGAAATCTGAAATACTCTAATGAGCATTTCTTGTACGTGTTATGTTGGTGTTCAAAACGTTCCAGATTTTGGAGCATTTTGGATTTTTGGATTAGGAATACTAACCTTTATGAGGAATAGCCTTCCTCCCACATTGGCTTTGATAGTTTCAGGGTTATATTGGAGTCCTGAAAAATATGTAGTAATGGAGTAAATAGCAAAATTAGAAATAGGAACAACTAGCAAAGATGGAGGTCACCAAGATATTATTAGATACTAGATAGAAAGATCTGTGAGGGCCCTCATTATTTCTTTTCTTTTCATATTTTTTTCTTCACTGCTTAAAGGTCTTAGAGCATGACCTGGCATCATATGATGTGCTAAATAAATATTTGTTAGGTGTATTAGTAAAAGTTACATAAAGTAGTTTCCGGCTTTGTATCTTCTTCAGTAGCCCATAATGATCTTTTTTTTTTCCTGTAAAATATAGAAAGCTCTTATCCTTCCAGCCTAAATGGTCTTCTGATTAGGTAGGTCCTAATACCTTTATTAGGTTTCTACTTTATTATCTTTTTTTTTTTTTTTTAAGAGACAAGGTCTTACTCCGTTGTACAGGCTAGAGTGGAAGTGGCTTTATCATAGCTAACTGCAGCCTCAAACTCCTGAGCTGAAACAATCATCCTGGCTCAGCCTCCTGAGTACCTAGCACTATGGGCATGTGCCACCATCCCTAGCTAATTTTTAATTTTTTGTGGAGGCAGAGTCTTAGTAAATTGTCCAGGTTGGTCTTGAACTCCAGGTCTCAGGCATTCCTTCTACGTTGGCCTCTCAAAGTGCTGGGATTATAGGTGTGAGCCACTGCAATAATCCTGGTTTTGGTTTTGTTTTGGTTTGGACAGGGTCTCACTCTGTTGCCTGGCCTAGAGTGCAGTGGCATCCTCTTAGTTCACTGCAGTCTTCAACTCCTGGGCTCAAGCAGTCTTCTTGCCTCACCTTCCCAAAGTGCTAGGATTATAGACATTAGGCATTGCACCTAGCTTATCTTAGTATCTTTGAGAGCAAATGGTAGATTTATTTCTTCTTTGGCAGAGCTAGGCACATACTCTTGTTTGTTCATTTTACCTTCCAAATTCCTGTCTTGATTCTTTTTTTTTTTTTTTTTTTTTTTTTGCAGTTTTTGGCCAGGGCTGGGTTTGAACCTGCCACCTCCTGTATATGGGGCTGGGACCCTACTCCTTTGAGCCACAGGTGCTACCCTTCTGTGTTTTTTTTTTTTTTTTTTGGAGACAGAGACTCACTTTGTCACCCTGCGTAGAGTCCGGTGGTATCGTAGTTCACAGCAACATCAAACTCTTGAGCTCAAGTGATCCTCTTGCCTCAGCCTCCAGAGTAGCTAGGACTACAGGCGCCTGTCCCAATAACTGCCTATTTTTATTTCTATTTTTTATTTTTGAGAAAGAGTCTCACTTTATTGCCCTCGGTAGAGTGCTGTGGCATCACAGCTCCTAGTGACCTCAAACTCTTGGGCTCAAAGCAACAATCCTTTTGCCTCAGCCTCCAGAGTAGCTGGGACTATAGGAGCCTGCCACAATGCCTGGTATTTTTTTTTTTTAAGAGACAGAATGTCACTTTGTTGCCCTCAGTAGAGTGCTGTAGCGTCACAGCTCACGGCAACCTCCAGCTCTTAGGCTTAGGTGATTCTCTTGCCTCAGCCTCCCAAGTAGCTGGGACTACACATGCCCACCACAATACCTGGTTATTTTTTGTTGCAGTTTGGCTGGGGCCAGGTTTGAACCCACCACCCTTGGTATATGGGTTCCATGCCCTACTCATTGAGCCACAGGCTCCGCCCCTATTATTATTATTTTTTTAAGACACAAGATCTCACTCTTGTTCA
>CAUYQV010191578.1:0-19986 GCA_963574575.1 Galagoides demidoff | reverse complement strand
TTTGCTTATAGCTTTCATATAAAAGGTATAAATTAGTTTCATAATAGGGGTGTGTACATTGGATACTTTTTCCTCCATTCTTGTGATACTTTGCTCAGAAGAACATTCTCCAGCTCCATCCATCTGAACATGAAGGATGTAAAGTCTCCATCCTTCTTAATGGCTGCGTAGTATTCCATGGTGTACATATACCACAGTTATCTTGCCTATTTTCTAGAATAAATTCTCCTTTCACACTTCCCATCCCACAATTTTGCCTTCTCCTTCTTTAGACATTAAAACATTTTTAAGTTTCTTGACCCTTTACTCTTCTTTATCAATTTGGGAATAGCTTATCCACAGATATTCTGTGGAAATTTTTGATTGAACTATGTAGGGAAAAAAAAATCACATATTTAAAATGCACATCTTCTGTATCGGCACCTGTAGCTCATTGAGTAGAGTGCCAGCCACATACAGCGAGGCTGGCCCAGGCCTGCTAAACAACAATGACAACTAGAACAACAACAATAACAAATAGCTGGGCATTATGGTGGGCACCTGTAGTTCCAGTTACTCGGGAGGCTGAGGCAAGAGAACTGCTTAAGCCCAAGAGTTTGAGGTTACTGTGAGCTGTGACATCACAGCACTCTACTGAGGGTGACATAGTGAGACTCTATGTCCAAAAAAAAAAAATGCAGATCTGCTAATCCATAACTATGTGTTAGTATCTTTCCAAATCATTTTATGTCCTCTAATAAACTTTTGTAATTTTCTCAAGAAGTGCTTGTACCTCTTATGTTAGACTTATTTCTATGTTCTTTTTTGATTTTTTTAATGGTATCATGATTAGAAACATTAATTGATTACATATCCTGATAGTCTGATGGAATATTTTTATACTTTTATATTATTAATTTTATTCTACTAATCTTGATGAATCTTGTAAGTTCTACTTGGGTTTATTTATTTTCCTAATTCCTGTGAATTTTTCTCTGCAAACAATTATATCTTTTAGAAAAAAAATTTGTACCTTTCTTCCTAATATTTGTACCTCAAATTTCTTTCTCATCACTTGTTTCATTGTCTCAGAATTCTATTGCAATGTTTAATAGAAATGAATATAAGAGAAATCTTGTCATCTTTACTCTTACTAGAATACTTTTGAAGTTCAACCATTAAGTAGGCTCACATCTATAATCCCAGTACCCTAATGGGTAGAGGTGAGTGGATACCCTGAGCTCTGGAGTTTGAGACCAGTGTGAGCAAGAGTGAGACCCCCCCCTCTACTAAAAATAGAAAAGTTAGTTGGGAATGGTGATGGGCATTTGTAGTCCCAGATACTTGGGAGGCTGAGGCAAGAGGGTTGCTTGAGCCAAAGAGTTTGAGGTTGCTGTGAGG
Organism: Galagoides demidoff; assembly: GCA_963574575.1. NCBI lineage: Eukaryota > Metazoa > Chordata > Mammalia > Primates > Galagidae > Galagoides > Galagoides demidoff. The sequence continues at coordinate 18,606 of CAUYQV010191578.1, read as the reverse complement.
TAGGATGCTATGGCATTCAACTCCAGGGTGAGTGAGTGAGACTTTGTATCAAAAAAACAAAACAAAACAAAACAAAACAAAACCTAACTAGAAATAGAAAAACAGCTGGGCATGATGGTACAAGCCTGCAGTCTCAGCCACACAGACATCAGGCTGAGGCAAGAAAATTACTCAAGGATTCTCCATATTTCTTTCCAGAGAGGATGTTTTAGTTTGCAGACCCACCAGTAGTGTAAAAACTGTTTCACCCTCTCCACTTCCTGGCCAGTGTCTGAAACTTTGGGACTTTGTGATGTGGGCCATTCTTACAGGGGTTAGGTCTTCAAGAACTCAAATTAGACCTCCCATTTGATCACACAATCCCATTACTAGGCATCTACGCAGAAGAAAAAAAAATCATTTTTTAAAAAGGACATTTTATTTGCACTAGATTGTTTATCACGGCTCAATTTACAATCACCAAGATGTGGAAACAACCTAAATACCCATCAACTGAGGAAGGGATTAACAAATATGTATACCATGGTATACTATTCAGCCATAAAAAAGACGGAGACTTGACATCTTTTATATTAACTGGGATGAGGTTAAAACATATTCTTCATAGTAAAGTATTACAAGAATGGAAAATTAGATAGCCAATGTATTCAATACTAATATAAAACCAGGAGATGATGTAATACACACCCACATAAGAGAAAAACTCAATTCAAGTTGGGGGAAGGGAGGAAGTGAGTGGATTGATGTGCTCCCACTTAATGGGCACGTTGTAAGGCTTGGCACACCTTTTGGGTGTGGGACACAACTATAAGAGGGACTTTACCTCACATATGTGAATATTATAGCCTAGTTGTTTATACCCTTACATTAAATGTAAATAAAAAATAATTTTTATAGAAAAAAAACGAAGAGTGCTTAAGCTCAAGAGTTTAAGATTGCTATGAAACATGATGCCACGGCACTCTACCAAAGGTGATAGAGTGGGACTGTGTCTCAGAAAAAATAAAGTTTAACTATTAAGGGTTATGTTTGTAATAGATCATTAAGTAACTTTTCCTGCATGTTGGTTCGTTAATCACTTTTGTTATGAATGTTTCTAATCCTTAGCAATGTTTGTTTTCTTTCTGGTCATATTTATGTATATTTGGCTTTTTCTTTGTATTTTATTTGCCACTCCTATGATTTGAATCAAACGGAATTGTGAAAACATGAATTTACTATACTATATTTTCTAGTAGTTTCATAATCACATTTTTAAAAAATAGAAAAATCAGTCACCAAATAATCTGCCTGAGATATTAAAAAGTGGCTTTCAGAAAACCCAGATCTAATACATTAATTGTGATACAGTCCAAAATCACTCCATAGGACATTTCACAATGTCATGTTGGATTAGACAAACATTTGATTTTGGGTTATATTTTTCTGGAAGCAGGCTTTTAATTGTTGCTTTGATAATAGGAAAATAACTTGTGAAGTCACTAAAGAATTAGAAAATTCCTGAAGTTTTGATATAGTCTACACTAGAGGTTGGCACCCTTTTTTTATAAAAGGCCAGGTAATAATAACTTTCTTCTTTGTGGACTATGCCCTCCGTCAGAATTTCTAAGGTGGGCATGGCTGCGTTCTAGTAAAACGTTGTTTACAAAAATAGGGATCAGCTTGATTTGATCCACAGACTATAGTTTGTTAACTCCCATTCTACAGTAAGCTAAATTAATGGTTTAAGAACACAAATACCACCATATAAAAATATGAATATTTTTATGAATAAAAATGAAGTATGCTTGATTTTTCTTGATTATGATAAATAGAAAATTAAAAATGAAATTTTGATTAAAAATGATTCACACACTATTAATGTATTTTCTGAATGTTAGAATCAAAATGAATAAGGCCCATGCCAGAAAATTAGAAGGATCCATTTTTTTTTCACTTGTACATGGCCAAGGTTCAATAAATGTTAACTAATCTGTATTGTATAACTCATATGCAATGGGTAACAATAATTAATTTATTAAAATTTATAATTTATGGTTCTTTGGGATAAACCTATATTAGAACTTAATGTGAAATAATCTTTTTCCCTTTGGCATTTAAGTTATTTCAGGTTGTATGTCCCACTAGGGTTGTTTAAAGTTTTATGCCCTACTATTAAGGCAAGAAGGACTCTAAATTCTAAGAGAAAGGGCAGTGCCTATGGCTCAAGGAGTAGGCACTGGCCCCATGGTAATGGGTTCAAACCCGACCCTAGCCAAAAATTGCAACAATAACAACAACAAAAAATAAATAAAAAATAAATTCTAACTGAACATAAGAACTCCAATGTCAAAAGATTTCTACATGCTCTCAAAAATTAGCTACCAAAGAAGAAAAAGGATTGTGAACAGGTAGTATAGGATATTATAGAGAAAGCGTGCTTCTTTTCAGAGTAATAAAAATGGCAAGGATTCATCATAAACAAACAAACAAACAAACAAACCAGGAAGCAGGCTGAATTTCATTATTCATCTGCCTTTTTGGTCAAATAAGGTGTTTCTCTCATCTGAAGTTCTATGCCCTGACATTTTGTCTCTTATTAAAATCTACACACAAGAAGGCAAATACATTTCTATGGTATTTGTTATTCTTTGTGAGACTATTTGAAGAATTGTGAGACTATTTCAAGAATTTCTTATGCACTGAAAATAAATCTATCCATTGCTCACAGGCATGTCAAGGAGCACTGAAGAGGCTGGGGGCAGCAGGACTGGGGAGCTGGTCTCTTGGTGATGGGAAGGTGGTCATCTTAGAGTCCTGAAATCATATTTCTTACGCTGTTAGCTATTCAGACTATGAGCCAGGCCAGTCCCGGGGAAAATGGTGTATGTGGTCAAGACTAAAATGGACTAAACCTGGCAAACAAACCCAAACAAGGAATTTAAGGAAAGTGCAAAGCAGAGGTCCATAGTCACATCTTCTGTAGTTCTATTCTCATCATAGTGATATTTACTTTCTCTTGGGAAAGAACAGCATCAGGGCTTAGAAATTGACATTCCAAGAGAATACCCGGCTTTAAGAGGCACACTGGGGCAGAGAGCAGATCCAATGGTGAATCACTCTTGGATGCTAAGTTGGGCTGGTTTGGGAGCTTTGGGTTGACAAAGAATGTCTTGTGAAGGATTCCAGAACGCACCTGAGTGATGTGGAATACTTGAGGGAATACTTGAGTTTTGGAATGTTCACCTTAAGTCTGAATAAAGATCCATCAAAATCTGCATAAGAAACCTAACGTTGAAGTCCTTCATAGATAAAGGCTGTTAATTTACTTTATAGGACAATATTCCTGGCATAAGGAAGGATTCTGAATACTACAACTGGGGAGGACTCCATGCAGATGGCCAGAAATGAACTATTGTTGATTAACATGTGGCCAGGCATTAGTTTGGAAACCTATGTGGAACATTTGCACAGGAGACATCTCTATCATGTGGCTTTCTCTGTTGGCTGATATTTTAAGAAAAAGCTTTCAGAGGCCAAATGAAATGATTCACTTCAGGGCACTTCAAAATAAAAATAAAAGTAGCAAATATGACTTAGGCATAGAACATTCCTGAACTAATTTAATTGCATATTTCTTTAAAGCAGACACCCACCTGGAAGCAATCATAACAACAGAAACAGTAAATCAATTCTGGTGAGCAAACTAAGTTAAATATTAAGATCTAATAATAATCTGTCTCGGAAGCAGCTAGGAGTTTATATATTTCCTTTTTAGAATAGTGCTAATAGTAAATGTAAATATAGCATGCATCTATTATCTTACCCTCACTGAAAATGGAATTATTGATTTCTACTAAAAAACAAGAACTCAAATAAGCATATATCTCTAAGGCTTATTGGAATTATATAGCGTTTCTATCAAATATATTACGAAGAATCAGCTTTGAGATTTTATTTTCTGGGATAATCTTTCAATGAGTCAAAAGAGCATACACAGGGTGGCACCTGTGGCTCAAAGGGGTAGGGTGCCGCCCCATATGCTGGAAGTGGCAGGTTCAAACCCAACCCTGGCCAAAAACTGTAAAAAAAAAAAAAAAAAGAGTATACACAGAAAAATCAAATAGTATATGTGTCTAAGTCTTTGTGTATTCCCTTCCAAAACCTTGATGATCTAGGCAAATCTATGAGCTATATCATAATTAGAAATTAACATAAAGGTCCCCTGGACTCTAATCAGTACCTCAGTAACTCAACACTTAAGATATTTCCCAATTGCATGTTTAAATACAACAATATAATTGGATCAGCCATTTTTGGAGATCTCTGGCCATCTCACTCCTCCACATCCACCATACATTAATTGCAGAATAATGGCAAACCCCCAACTAATCTAGCTCAGAGCCTGAAGTAAGGATTTTTTACACATGTAGAGAAGAGGCAATTTAGACAAAGTGAGTGTCAGTGTTTGAACCAAAAGCAGCCACTTGTCATAAATCTTGAGAAGGTGTTTACCTGCTCACTTTTAAGTCAACTCATTTTTTTTTCTTAAAATATAAAATACATAGTATTCTCTGGTGTTGTTAAAATTTACATATACACATATACCTATATGCACAGAGTTTTGTTTTGTTTTGTTTTACACTATCCACATAAGATAGCCTATAAAATAACAAACATAGTTCCTAGATTATAACTCTGGATGTAAGCAGCTCCTTCCAGGGAAGAAAAGGTTTACTGTATAATACATTTAAGCTGAGTGGAGATGGGGGTGGGCTAGTGTCAGGGGATTTTAACAAGTTTCTCTCAGTTCTATCCTAAACTGGGGATATATGTTAGGAAGAGGCAGTAGATATAAAAACACATTTTATAAAGTTCTCAGCTTATTAAAATAATTTTGGAAGTAATAAGCTTTAATATTCCAGCAATAAATTCTATCTTAATTATCAACTAATTAATAATTTGCTAGAACCCAGGATTCTGGCAATATTAGCTCTGCTCTAAAACAAATACCAAATGGCTTCAAAGAAATCCCTACCTTTGCGAGGGATAACACATATTAAAAAGAAGTGAGAGATGTTTTATTCTCCTCAGTGGTGAAAGCAGAATAATTGCAAATTACGTTTGTATCCGGCGAACAGTTTAGCCATTAGAGAGCTTGAATATGTATTTCCTAATAATAGAATCAGGACTAATACACGATCAAATGACTCTTCACTAAAGAGGTATGACATTTTTTCTTAAAACTAAGGTGGAAGTTGATCAACTTATTTTTTTTTTCCCTCTAGGGGAAAAGACCACGTTTCCATTCTTATACCAATTTGTGACACACGATTGAGGTGTGGCCTTCAACAGCCACATCCTCCTACTCAACACCACCCTGACCATTTGTCAACAGCCATTTTTGGAGATCTCTGGCCATTCCACTTCTCTACAGCCACCGTACATTACAGCTTGGCATTTTCAGATCTGCTCTGGGGTATCATTTCTTGGGCATTCACATTAAAATGCATTTGTTCAAGATAAATGAATTAAGCCTAAGAATGATGATATTATTTTTCAAACGCTGTAGTTCTAGGATAAGCACCTCTTTAGATTCAAGATTAGCCGACATCAATTTCCCCCATTAGTTGCTTGAGGCAAATCGGTCCAATCGCATTTGGCTAACATTATGAGATGACAAGCTCTCTTTTCCTGAATTCGACTTGTGTATTCACTGGCTCCACGTGTGTTCTGCTTTATCGGTCTACAGATTACATGTATAAGGAATAATCATGCATGTAGAGGACACGTGTTTCCCTCTGTCTTTGATTAACCCTTCTTTTCTTCTTGAAGACATTTTAACATAACTCAGCATAAGTAATCAAGTCAAAAGAGAAAGTGATCCATAGCAAATGGTTAATTGTTATAGAAACCATATGGGTATGGTATAAATGTAATCAACACGAATTTGTAGGCTATGAATTTTCAAAATGGCAGAATAAAACAACTTGGAGAAAATAGACTTGGTTAAACTTTGGTGTTGGTGTCCCAATTTTATCTGATCCGTGTAGACTACAGTGGGACAATTATGTCTCTTGTGCTGCTGCCAGAATCATATTAATGCAGTGGTTCTCAACCTGTGGGTCGTGACCCACAGGAACTGTATTAAAGGGCTGTAGCATTAGGAAGGTTGAGAACTACTGTATTAATAGATGCAAAAATTCATTAGCCCCTAACAACTGCATCCCACTATGAGCTCATGTTGAGTTTAGGGTTATTTGTACCCTCAGGTCTTTCTTTGCAGGAGTAGCTGTCAAGATGGGACTCCCAGCTCTGTAACTCCTTAATTGATTTTTTAAAATCCAGATGTAGAATTCAGATCTATTTCTACTAACATTCATCTTGATGTCTCTGGGTCTACTTCTAGTCTGTCAACATAATTTTCAATTTTTATTCTTTGTCATACCATGTTAACTGTACTTTTAAAATGATGCCATCTTTAAATTAGGTAGTCTTTCTTTTTGCATCTTGTCAAAGGCATTCTGAAGAATTCTGGTTTCTAGAACTTTTGAGATTAATTATTTTTTTAATAACCTTTTTTTTAAACCTCAAACCAATATTTGTTTCTTGTAGAAAATGTAAGAAAATCATGTTTTTTTAAATTAAAAATCTGTATCACATCTCCATAATATAAATAATATCAACATTTTATGGAATACCATTCCACTCCTTTCTAATTTGAGGAAAATGTACTTAAACAATCAAGAATGTATGTTACACATGTCTTTGAAACTGTGGATGAAGCTCATAACCAGACCATGAAATTTTCTTCCACAACCCAACACTAAAACATCATGTAATTGGGTGGCACCTGTAGCTCAAAAGGGTAGGGTGCCATCCCCATATGCCAGAGTGGTGGGTTCAAACCCAGCCCAGGCCAAAAACAAACAAACAAAAAAGCAAAACATCGTGTAATTGTTTTGGCACATATTTTATTTAAATAACTCTTCAGTTGGGGTTTTTATGGTATTTACTTTTTTTTTTGATATTATTAAATAAAGCTATGGGGGGGGGTGCCTGTGGCTCAAGGGAGTAGGGTGCCAGCCTCATATACTGGAGGTGGCAGGTTCAAACCCAGCCCAGGCCAAAACCTGCAAAAATAAATAAATAAATAAATAAATAAATAAATAAAGCTATGATAATATCCTGTGAATAAAACTCTAATGACATCAGAAGCCAGGGATTATGACATCTCTCTGAGGGAGATATTTTTCTTACATTGTAAAGCAATTACTTCTCAAGTGATTTGCTCACAGAGCCCCGGTTCCCTGATCACCTCCTTTAAAATTCCTCACACCTTTCTCCCCATACACAGCAACTCCTTGCCACCTGTCTCTGTCTTGTTTTCTCTAGAACATGTATCAAAATTTATCACATTATCTAATTTTCTTTTCCAGTTTTTAGCTGGGGCAGGGTTTGAACCCACCACCCTCAGCATATGGGGTAGTGCCCTACTCCTTGAGCCACAGGTGCCACCCACATTATTTAATGTTCTTACTTGCTTATGATTTATCTGCTCCTCCGACTAAAATGCAAGCTCCATACGGCAGAAACTTTGTGTTCTTCACTGCTTTATTATCAACACCTAGAGCAGTAGCTGGCTCTTAGCAGTAAGTATAAATTCTGTTTTAATTGTATGCTCAGTAAATATCTATTGGGAGACCACAACAAGGTCTAGTTTCTTGGGGATCTACATACTCCAAAGCAACCCTATCTACGCCCCCGCCCCAGGTCTTACCCACAATTCTCCGACAGCTTGCAGCATTCTTTTTCTGCAATGACGATGCCTCTTTCTGCATGCCTCTATTTCTTTATTTGGAGACAGACAATCCCTTTTTCCTATATGGATCACAAGAGGGCATGAGATTGCATGGAAACTTGCCCGTATGTCATCTATGCAATAGTTTATTCCAGTCTCTCCAACTAGCATATTGGTAGGTTTTACTCATTATATCAATGAGAACAAGAAGTTCAGGGAGGTTGAATAATTTGCTGAGGTCACCCAGTTAGTGATAAAATATTCCTAATCAACGATGACATCCTGCCTTTTACTAACCAGCTGCGTGACTCTGGGTAAGCTATTTAATCCTCCTGAAACTGTTTCCTCATTTATAAAATTAAGGAGTTCGATCTGATTTCTGAACCTGACACTTCAAAATTATTTCATGACCGGGATGACCTGTGTTATCTGTTTAAGGATTATTAATGATGTTTTGACACAGAGACTTTTTCCCTTTCTATTAATATTTATTTTAAATAAAGGAGGAATTCCTGCAGGACCCTTTTATTCTGAGAATTCTAAAAACCAGAGACAGACGTGAACCTGTCACATACTGCATTATGATACAATAAAATACAATTAAAATTATAGTATCAAGCTATCGTAATGGATTTACCAAATATTACCAAAAGTATTGTGACATAGACTGTGTTTCTGGGCATTGTATATAAATTAAATTTTTTCAGTCATTTCTTTATTCTGTGAAAACAGTACCCAATTATTTCCGTCAAATAATGACCATCATTGAGCCTTTGATGTCTATTTAGGTGCTTCTAAACTCTTTTAATGTCTTAATCATTTAATTTCCCCAATAATGCTGTGAGGTATAGAGTATCATTATACCTGTTTTATAGATAAGGACATTCCACTACAGAGAGTTTTAAGGAAATTGTTCTATGTCAGACCGGATAAATGCCAGAATCAGGATTTGAGTCCAAAATCACTCACTTCAAAGCCAGAATTCACAGAGACAATACCATACTGTTACCCAGGGCCTGGAGATTGTTGGGATAGGGTATATCCTAGACTGGAGAGGAAAGGGTATATTAGTTCTATGATGTAAGAAAAAAAACTTATGACACATTTTGAAACCCAATTATGTAAAATGGAATACAAAAAATATTATATAACAGAATGGAATTCTGTATAACATAACTGAATACAAGTTTACAATGATATGTTTATTTCAAGTATTCCTTATCTATTTATGTTTGATTTTTAATTATTTTTACCAGTCTTTCCTACTGAAATCCATAAAGTACATAATTTTTCTCCTTTTTAACCAAACTATATATAACCAGATAGCCATAGTTGCAATGTTATTGTTTAAGGGGATCAGTAATATATATATATTGAGACAGAGTCTCATTAAAATGTCACCCTTGGTACGGTAGAGTGCTGTGCTATGACAGCTCACAGCAACCTCAAACTCTTGGGCTCCAGTGATTTTCTTGCCTCAGCCTCCCAAGTAGCTGTGATTACAGGCGCCCGCCAGTAGTAATATTTTTAACTTTAATAAACAAATTACTCTTTGGTGACTCATAGCATAAATGAGTGAGACTAGGAACTGCAGGAAACATACCATTCTATAGCATTTGAATTCCTTGCTTCTGCTGCTAATTCACTCTCACGTTCATGTCAAGTCTAAATCACTTCACTTCCATCATTTGTGACTCCATTCTTGTTTTTGGCATACTCGTGATTTGCCTTTAGTGCGTAAATTCCGAATAAACAAACCTTACGGGTATTGTCTGAGTTAACTTTCCACTTGGTGTCCCTGGTGAAGATCAGCAATGATCAGTGAAAGAAAATTTAGGAAGTTACTCTTCTCCATGCTGCTACTAAGAATGAAAACTAGCTACAGGAAATGAAAACATGTAGCAATGTGGCATTTGTCTATTTCATAAGTGTTCATTCAAATCCATTCTACAAGGGAAGGAGACCTGGCCTCTACCTTCAATGAGCTTTCAGTCATAATCCCAAATCCATCTTACTAAGAGCATAATTGTAAAAGTATCTTTGGTCTTTTTTTTTTTTTTCTGATTCCTGAGTGAATCGTGTGTCATCCATCATAGTTATAATTCCAGAGCTTGCTTCATTTTTCATTCCCTGTTGGAGAAACCAATTACTAGCAGAAGCTGCTCATTCAAATGCTGCAGAATGGAAAGTTTCTAGGCTGACAAATTCATGGCTGGGTCACTGAATAGTCAATACAGTTAATAGTTAGATATATTATTGCTGCTTCCTTAAAACAATTCTGCAACTATCACTATAAATTTCTCAGTTGCGTGTTTTTAAGTGGTGGGATGCAAACTCTTGATGTAGAATCGCCGCAGTCTAGATGCACGGAATTCACTCAAATTGAATGTGTTCGTTATTATAAATATTCCCAAATTCAAGCGGCGAAATTCCTTAAAATGTGCTTAAATAAGTTAGCCGTTTAACTTCCGCAAGGAATTGTCATTTTGGAAATATGTGTATCATGGACCCTGTCCCTCCTTTTCGTGTCTAAATTGTGGCAAATGAAAACCATTTTATTCATTACCATTCCATTATTTTTTAAAAGGGCATTTTATTTACTCACTTTTATATAAGCAAAAGACATTGCAAGTTGGCATTTGTTTTTTTGGTCGGGTTAATTGCTGTCGCTCGTATTATGGAGTTTTGATATAATTTCTACTTTGACAACCCCAACCTGACAACGGCAAATATTGGCCCAGACTGTCGGGTCAGAAAATGCACTCCTAAAGTGACAACTGATATGAACTGCTACAAAACCTGGCTGTCAAGATAGAAGTCATGGCTTTGTAATGTAAATACTGCTTAAAAGTACAAGTTCTCAGGCACCCATCTGTCAGAAGAGGGATGTGATGTGTCCCATGGAGCTTCAATATGTTTGCTTCCTGAGAAGCATGGAGGCCAGAAGGATCGGGCTGACAAGCCCCCAGAGAAGAGACAGGGTCTAAATCATAATTCTGGATTTTACTATGTTTTCCAAGTTTCTTATGGAAGCAATCTATTATTTTTATATTGATAAAAGTTCCTTTATTTGGAAATGACAATATTTTATTCTCCGATGTGTTTTAAAAATTATTTTATTACCAAGAAAAAAGAAAGAATGTTTCACACAATTTCTAAGGGAAAGAACGAATTTTTTCCTGGATTCTTTTATGTAAGAGGAGAATCTCAGAACTATCTCTGGTATGGGATTGAACTAGGCAGTGGGGATTCAGGTTTGCAAAATAGATGGATATGGGTTACCACTGTGAGCTATTTCCAGAAAGGTTTGGAAAGACCGATGGTGATTAACATCGATAAACTCAAAATCAGGCGGAAATTATACATTGCCAATTTATATGACTAGTGTCATATAAATGACACTAAAGTATATAACTAGGAAATCAGCTTTCATAGACCTCAAAGTTTAAAATCTAAGCAAATGATACCACACAAGGTTAACGGTCTGCTGTTGTCCATTGACCATCTATTACATATTAAGCCCAAATGAAGACACTTAACATATGTCATTTAATTAAATTACACTAGTGCAAAAAGAATGGCCAGGGGAGAGGATAATCAATCCAGGGAGAAGCATTCCTTAAAGAGGTCTCTAAGGAAGAGAAATGTTTTTGAAAATAAAAGAAGCCAGTTGCACTGATGTTTGGGGAGGAGTCTCGAGTTTTTCCATGAACTTTAATCCATGAAAACAAACAAGCCCATTAACTCTTTTCTCCTCTTCTATTTAGGGCACCACTTTTTAAAGTTGACAGCCTCCTGTAGGGATGTTCAGAAAGACAGAGACATCTTGTCAGAATTATAAATGTCCTTGGTGGATGAGGCAGAAAGAGTTGACTGCATAGGACATCCTGACAAGTCCTCAGGATTTGAAATGGTAGCCATCTTTTTGGCAAGGTTTTTAAAAATTTATTTATTTTATTTAGGATGAAGGGAGATATTTTGAAGTTCAGTGAAGGATTGAACTTTTAAATACAGTTACCTGTAGCATGCGGGAAAGGGTACATATCCGACTGCGCACGCAGAATGGACTCAGTGTATGTTTATTGCAACTAATCCTTCCTCCCCACCTTGCTGACATATTGGAGTTGAAGCAAATTGCTAACTCTGATGGCTGCCAGAGGGGCTGTAGTGAGCCTCAATCTCTGGACATGTAGTCTGTGTCTCCTCGCCTTCTGGTTCTAATATGTGTCATTTTGTTGCTACAGCCCAAAGTCAATTAATAGACATATACATAGATACAGATAGATACTTAGTCATGATGTATAGCTTTGTATTTGGCGAGGCATTTAATTCTCTCCTGAAAAACTGTTGCTGCTCCTTAGACCAACTGATATAGTTACCACCAATGTAGATTTAACAGACCCTACACTAGTTACATTCCAGGGATGCATCTATGTGAAGTTTTAATCACTTTCTTGAATGTGTAATAGGCCTTACAACCTAACCCAACACAGCCAAATAACTCCTGCCTCTCCTGCACCCCAGCTCACTCAGCAACTTAAAAACAAGCCCTTTGTCCCCTCAAATGTCTATCTTTGTAAGTGGTACACCCCCAGCTTCTTCCTCTAAAGGTAAGAATTTTCTCCCTCCCTCCCTTTCTTACATGGAGTCCATCCTCAGGCTCTTTGGATCTTACCCCCCAAAATGTTTTCCAAATCCATCCACTTGTCTCCAGTCTACTACTATTATCAAGCCACTGACATCTGTGTCCTAAATTACCGCCAGAGTTTTACAATCTGTTTCCCCACTTCTGTTCTCTCTCCCTGTCCTGTCACCTACTCTGGGTTCTCCAGTTCGCTCGGAATGAAACTGATCACACACGGCTCATAGGGTGCACGTTTTCTAGCTCCCAATTTTGTCTCAGCCTAATCTACCGCCGTTCTTTTCATTCACCACCCGACTAATTTGGCCTTCTTGTTTCTTGAAATGTCAAACATGTCACCTCTATTGGAGCTTACTTTCTGCTGCTTCTTTTCCCTAAAACTCTCTGCCTTTTGATATTATCAGGAGCTGACATTTGTTCAACTGAGCTACGTTCAAACACGTCCTCCTTGGAGAGACCCATCAATTTCTCCCCTGTGTTATTCACTCAATCATTTCATCACCTTTTTGTTTTACTTCTTTACTGACACTTGGCTCTACCTACAATTGCACGATTCGTTTGTTTATTCACTGTCTCTTTTCTCCCATTAGAATGTGAACTCCACAAGAGTATGGATTTACCTGTTTTGTCCATCACATGCACTCAGCATGCACCACCAGTGCCTGGTAGATAGAGGAAGAATGAATTAAATGAAAGAATCCATAGATGCATAAGCAGACTTTCCCGACATTTCTTAAGCTAAAAACAAAGAAATAAATCCGTTTCAATAATTAAAGTTTGAATCCTAGATATATCACTAAAACGTAAGGGCTACTGGCATCCATGTTTTCTGCTACTGGGCCAAAGCTATAAGAAGAATGAGGCCAGCAGGCAGAAACAGCGGAGACGAGAGCTAAAGACGGTTTTGAAGGTATTCAACCCTATCATCAGACCAGGTCTAGTCCTTCTCTTCCTACAGTAGGCTTGTTCATTTTGTATATGAGATCTCATCACGATTCTAATAGATTCCTTTTTCTGAGTAAAGTTGGTTTGAATTTGGCTTCTAAGACTGACAAATAAGGTGTCCCACTCTGCACTGCCTGTTTCTCTTGCCTTTTCTTGTGTGACTCTCTCTCACGGCAGTCAGACCTCTGGCCATGATAAACTTCCTTCATCTCTCTCTGTCTCTCCAGATCCTCCAGTCTCTACCTGCAACTCAATCTCTGTTCATCTCTCTCCCGTTTCCTCTCCCTCCATCCCTCAGAACTTTACACTTGTGTTTCTATTTGCCTGAACTAATCTTTCTTGATCTTCCTTTAAGAGAACTCTAATGAAAGCCCAAGCTTGGTGTTGTTACTCCTACAAATGATGGTAGCATCCTCCATTTGTCCCCAATGTGACATTAGCAACCAGTCTTGCATGTCTCTCTTTATCTGATTCTTCCACTCTTGAAAATTTTTTTAATTTACTAACTGCATTTTTGGTTCCTATGCCCAACACATAAATCTATGACAACTGAATAAATAAATTAATAAACAAAAAGAAATGTTTTCTTGGCCATCAAAACATAGAATCTGAGCACAAAATCGGCTCCACATCAGACTTTTTCCTACTGATGCTGCTCTAAAGGGTTGATCTGATTTTTAGGGAATGTGTTTACCTTGGGCTTAGGCAAGATTTATGCCTATAGTTTTCAATTCTTATTTATTTTTTTTTTCTGGAGGCCCCTTTTTATTTTTCCCATCATGTCTCCCTTTTGTACTTACAGGGCCTCCTTTTTTTATTTTTCAGAGCTATTTTCCTGTACTATGGTATTCTGAAGTTTCCACCTAGTTGTGCCATTTGGTGTGTCACTTCGTCAAATACCACACGCTGGCAGCATGCCAAGCCACTAGGCCTCCTGTTCAAAATGGGTTCTTGCAGACAATAAAACATCAAGATTACTTTCTATTTAGTATGTTCCATGGGGTAACATTTTAAAAATCCTTTTGAAAATCACAATGGCTCTGCTCCCCTTCAACCTTTTTATTTTCAGTAGTCCTTCATGCTTAAGGAAACCAAGAAAATACACAGTTTTTTTTCAAGTTTATTTAATAGCTGAGAAAATAGTGTGTTCAGTATATGTCATTTTCAGTTGTTTCCATGGATTGAGAATATTCCAATCGATCGTGACCAGGCCCTGTTACTGTACTCTTGTTTTGTGGAGTCTCCCTCTGTGTTCTGCTGGACGTGGTGCCAGGATTTTTTTTCCCTCCCTTACACTCTGTGGATCTTATAACTGGATGACACTAAATGACAGCACTTTGCTTGTTTTTCTGGCAGTTCCTCCAAGAAATTTGTACTATCACCAAATGAATTTGCGACATTACATGCACACTGTCACGAAGATTCTTCATAAAATTGGATTCTTGACAGCAACACAGAAGAAACAAAGCAGAAAACCTGACAAGGGGAGGAATTTCGAAGCAAACATTTCTAAATGGAAATGAGTTATCAGATACTGACTATCTCATGCAACAAACATCCCATCCTGTGAGAATTTGCCTTCTTCTCCTGAGATTGTGATGGAGACGATGTGCACGGGGCTGAAATATTGAACTGTTATTCTCACCATGCTGAGGGATGATGTGAAGAGTAAAGGTTATCCTCAGAAGTGGAGCAGGGACATGGACATGGGGCTTGCTCGCTCCTTTTTATCCAGTTATGGCTTTAGAAAAGTGAGGGGTGGTGGAAAGGTTTGTTTTCATTTTCATTAACACACCCAAAGTCTTAGTGGCAGTGATATGTGGACTACATTTGCTTTTATACTCAGATTCTCAAGGAAGAGTCAGTTAACAATTTCAAAAACATACTGAAGCCATTCAGTGCAACCAAACATATCCATCATTTAGAAAAGTGCTCTAGAGAATCCAAATCATAACTCATCTCAAAAGTGATCAGTAAAAATTATGTAGTTTTTCCCAGTACAAGTAACCTAAAATAAATAAATAACAACTGCTAAAGACAGAAAAAGTTACCATTGACAGGTGTAAATGATGGAGCCCAGAGACCAGGCCACAGAGGAAATGTTCAGGCCAAGTTTATGAAAAGGGGAGGGTGACCCGCCTAGCAATGCAAAGATGGTGCCTGAGCCCTGGGGCAGTTAGAGACCCCTTTTATATGTGGCTGTAGGGGTGGGCACATTCCACAGCTTGCTATAGGGTTAGGGTTTTTTGGCTTAAACTTATGGGGAGTGAAGCTGGCCAGCTTCTTTGTGTCTTTGTCTTAAAATCTTGACAGATTTTAATCAAGTGCTGTCTTAATTATAGTCTTCAGTGGCAAACAAGTTGTGCATCAAAACTTTATTGGGGAAACAGGTATTTGTAAGGAAGAATTTTTTTTCCTACCAAAAGAATATTTGAAATAATAAGACCTTACCAAATTGCTCAGAAAAACTTGTATAACTCATAATGTAATTGAAGAATGATACCCAAGAAGATCCCAAATATTAGGTTCTGGGTGCAGGAGGCGTTTTAGCAGGAAGGGAATAGAAGGGAAGTACTTCCTCTCCCTTTCTATACTCTAAAGTCAAAACATAGATGAAATTTCCCCTAACACCCTGAGACTTCATCCTGCCCAGCTCCCTGTCTCTGTGGCCGTCTCTCCTCTCACCTCCAGGCATCTAATACTTTCCTGTTGTTCTGGACACATTAAGCTTCCCCTCAATCACTCACATCAGAACTCTTATTTCTTCAATAAGGGTAGGCATTAGAGAGTAAAGCATTCTGATTAGACTAATTGACAATAAGGTGTGAATGAATGAACGCCAGTCTGCCCTGGGGGCCGTGGAGAACTCATGAGAAAGGCGACAGTTTATCTGGAAATGTGTTAGGCTTGTTCTCTCCATTATCTCGCATCTCTATAAAAATTGATTTTTATGGAGAAGGACAGTGGAGGTCAAATTCTGTAAAGAATATAGTTAATAAATCACAGAGGGGTGATTTAAGACACCAAAAAATGTCCTATTTGGGGTCCATTTGGTGCCAATTAACTAATACTGTTTAAGGGTTATGCACTGGCAGAACAGAGGAGCTGGTAAAAATGTCAAAAATTATGAGAAGAAATAAGTTGGGGCAAGTGGCTCTGACTACATCCTATCAGTTCTTCCCCAGACCAACTTGCCCAAGTTCAACTAGCTTTGTCTACTTTCTTTCCCTTTCTATTGATACGCACAACCAAACTTTGTAAGGCATTCATCTAAAATTCCAAACTACAGCTCTAACTTAATTCTTTGCTTTTGTATTCAAACTGTCAGAAATTCTAAGTGAAGAATGGGTCACACTTTTATATTTTCTTCTATGTATTAATTTTTTTTTTTTTTGCATTGATGAGCGTTTTCAAAGTCTTGTAGATAGTGGGGAAATGGGAAGACACCAATCGCGAAGATGCAATTCGTGGTGGAAATGGTGACATCCATAGCAGTAACACTCAGATGTGTGTGGTATAACTGGGGGGAGGAGGTTTAAGTTGGCTTTTTAAAAATTGGTTTTTACCTGAAATTAAGCATTTCCCTTTACCATTGTGATTACATATTCACGCGTTACAAAAATGCTTGGTCTCGTGGGTCTATGCTGTTGTCATAAAATATTATCTGTTATCTAGTAAGAAAACCTGGAAAATTGCCTTAGCCAAGAAAAAAAATCTTCCTCAAAATAAATCAGCCTTGGAACTGGGGAATCTCTACTGACTTGATTACTACTTTCTCCTCTATAACACCTTACCAATTCTATTGCATAATGCTAAAAATAGTCACCAAATGAGTAAAACATACACACCTCACCACTACCACTAATAGAACACAGTCCTATCTAAAGAAATTATGTTTCTTCTTCTTCTTTTTTTTTTTAGTTTGCTAAAATATTTTATTTAGGATTTTCTTTCTTTTTTTTTCCTTTCTTTTAAATTAAATCATAGCTGTATACATTAATACTATCATGGGGTAGAGTGTGTTGTTTCTATATACAATTTGAAATACTTTCATCCAACTGGCTAACGTAGCCTTCATGTCTTTTTCTTAGTTATTATGTTAAGACATTAAATATTCTACATTTAGAAAGATTCACATGTACCTTTTTAGAATAAACCATAGGCATGATTCCACCAATCACCCTCCCTCCACCTATCCTCCCCTCTCCCTCCCCTCCCTTTCCCTGTATTCTTGGGCTAAAGTTGGGTTACAGCTTTCCTATGAAAGCTATAAATTAGTTTTATAATAAGGTTGAGAACATTGGATACTTTTTCTTCCATTCTTGAGATACTTTGCTAAGAAGAATATTTTCCAGCTCCATCCATGTAAACATGAAGGATGTAAAGTCTCCATCTTTCTTTATGGCTACATAGTATTCCATGGTGTACATACACCACAATTTATTGATCCATTTATGTGTTGATAGGCACTTGGGCTTCTTCCATGACCTAGCAATTATGAATTGGGATGCAATGAACCTAGCAATTATGAATTGGGCTGGTACAAATATCTTTCTTGTAGTGTGATTTTTGGTCTTCTCAATATACAACTAACAGAGGAATTATGGGATCAAATGGCAGGTCTATTTTTAGTTCTCTTAGTGTTCTCCAGATAACTTTCCAGAAGGGAGATATTAATTTGCAATCCCACCAGCAGTTTAGAAGTGTTCCCTTTTCTCCACAACCATGCCAGTATCTGTGATTTTGGGATTTTGTGATATGGGCTTATCATACTGGCGTTAGATGATATCTCAAAGTAGTTTTGATTTGCATTTCTCTGATGATTAAGGATGGTGAGCATTTTTTCATATATCTGTAGGCCGTGCAGCGAACTTCTTCAGAGAAATTTCTCTTTAAGAAGTCCCTTGCCCACCTTGCAATGGGATCACTCATTTTCTTCTTGCTAATACGTTTAAGTTCTCTATGGATTCTAGTTATTAAACCTTTGTCAGAGACATAACCTGCAAATATTTTCTCCCACTCTGAGGGCTATCTGCATGCCCTACTTACTGTGCTCTTGGCTGTGCAGAAGCTCTTTAGTTTGATCAGGTCCCAATAGTGTATTTTTGATGTTGCTTCAAGTGCCCTTGGGGTCCGTTTCATAAAAAATTCACCCAGGCCGATTTCTTCAAGGGTTTTCCCTACACTTTCTTTAAGTATTTTTATGGTTTTATGTCTTAAGTTTAAGTCCTTAATCCAG
>CAUYQV010191577.1:0-39538 GCA_963574575.1 Galagoides demidoff | reverse complement strand
GCCATGGCATCACAGCTCATAGCAACCTCCAACTCCTGGGCTCAAGCGAGTCTCCTGCCTCTGCCTCCCAAGTAGCTGGGACCACAGGTGCCCGCCACAACGCACGGCCATTTTTTGGTTGCAGCCATCATTGTTGTTTGGTGGGCCCGGGCTGGGGATTTGAACCCGCCACCTTAGGTGTACCTGGCTGGCACCTTAGCCGATTGAGCCACAGGCGCTGAGCCACAAAAATTCTTTAAAACTTTTTTGACCACAACTCAAAGTTGAAAAGACATTTAATATCACTTTATACACACATTGACTGATTTTGTGACCTATTATAAAATCATATTTAAGAAAACAAAAATCATTATGTGACTGGATGACTGATAGGACGTGAGAAGTTAATTAATGGGAATATAGGATGACAGAAAACTTTCTTCAGACAAATGTATAAATGTTAGATTTTTTTTTTTCCAAAATAGGAGGCTTGGGTTTGCTTACATATGTTTTTTTCTATTGTCAGTGGAAGTGTCTGATCCATAGCTCTTTATTGTTCTGGAATTTGTGGACTAAGTGTGGGCTAGACATAGTTACAGAATTTCTTAGTGATTAAGAAATAGTATAGATTAAGTATAGCCTGTGAATTCAAACTGTCTGTGTTCAAATTCTGACTTCGGCACTTTACCAGCTGTCAAGCAGTGGGAAAGCTAATTTTATTCTTTCTTAGCCTTTGTATCTTTATATCTACAATGGAAAAAATTAAAAAATGAGTGGTTGTCAGGATTTTATGGACTAAAACATGTGAAGCATTTAGCACATAACTGTGGTGTGTAAGTGCTCAATAAATACTGGCTACTCCTTTATTATTATATTATTATTAATTCTACTATTCATGAAAGTCCCTGCTAGCAGGTAGGAGGCTGCTGCAGTTCACGCTACTGACAATCAAGGGCTATACCCATCTTGGCAGTGTCTTTTCTTATGTAACCTAATGACAACTGATTGCCACTTTCCTGATAAAGAATGGAGTCTCTATCAATAGGGGACTACTCTACTTTATAACAACTAATAGCTGAGGCAAAATCCAGAGTAGGATGATGATTCTTCCCAGCTGTAAATAATGCAAGTCATAATGATCGGTGGCTTAAAGAAAAAGCTTCTATTTTCTCCTCAGAGAGTTTACAGAGTTGAGCCAGTTGCATAATAATGCAATCAGGGACACCGACTTCCTTTCTCATCTTTCTGTTCTGACATCCTTAATACGCTGGTGTTAGTCATTCCACTTACAACCTAATGGTTTCAAGACTATTCCAGTTCCAAACATCATATCCGCATTGACGGGGCACAGAGGAAACTGATGGAAAGGGTTGCACTACCAGTTTGCATTCTGGTTGTTATCAAGAAAGCAATACTTTATTTTAGAACATCATCTACATGGCTTGTTTGTAGCTGTCCAAATGGTCACCCCTCGCTATACAAAAGTCTATGAACCTGGGGAATGAGATCATCACGCTCAGCTCTGACAGTGGTTCTTATCGTTGGAAGGGATTAGAATCATCTCGGGAGCTTTAAAAATACTGATTGATGAGTTCATTTGTTTAGGCCTTAAGCGAGGTTTATTGCTGCCTTAAACAAAAGAGGGATTCTGTTCCCAGGTCACCTTGTTGCATGATGCTCCCTGGAGTTGTGTGGTACAGAAACTGTGTAATCACTTTGAATCCCCTACTGTTCGCAAGGGGAAAAGGGAAACGAACACTGTGTAAGCAATTAAATGTGTCTGCCACCAGTGGCTAATACAAAGACTGGCAAACAGAACCTGATTAATCAGATGTTTGGATGAGATCCCAGAAATGGACAGAGACCAATTCCTCTGGCAGTTACTTAATGGATTTGGCTGGGGAATGTCTGATCCTAACACAATTGTTTTGTTTGTTTTTTTTACATAAGGACGTGCTCTATTACCAAACATATTTTAATAGCTCATGAATATTTTTATCATATGAGGAGTTGAGCTTAGTTATATTTTTTAAATCAATCAAAGGTATGTTCACCTATGCGTGAGGGAGAAGACAACCTTTTTTATCGATGGATCGCAAAGAATGGCCTATCAATTGAAAGAGGCAGAAAGTAGGCTTAGACAAAAAAAAAAAAAAAAAAAAAAAGCGGTGCTACACCAACATTTAGGGGATGGACAGAGTGAAAGGAGCCTGAGAAGAGGCCAGAGAGATGGAAGAAAGGCAAAACCATCTCAAGCTTGTGAAAAGTCAAAAGATCACCGGCTGCCGCCATATTAAAATAAGAGAATTCTTGGTTAATCCAGCATCCGGAATATCAGTGGGTGATTTATATTAAAGCAGTTATAATGACGTGTTTAGGAAAGAGTCAGAAAGTGATTAGATAAGTGAGAGTGAAGTGGGGAGTGAAAGATTCAGGGTTGAAAATTCTTTCAATGTTGTTACAGGGAAAGGTGAAGATGGTGATTACCAAACATGAGTTGGGCGAAGTTTTATTTATTTATTTGCTTTGTTTTTCTTAGGTGTGAGAGACCTGAGGTGACTGGAATGATGTTTGGAATATACCAAAAGAGGAACAAGAAGAAGAAATAGGAAAGCACAAGAAAGAAAAGGACTCACGTATACAAGGTAAAGCTTCCGAGGAAAGGCAGGCAGAAGCCACTTGGGCAGAAAGGGTAGGCCTGGAATTGTGATCCTTACCCAGGAATGTATACAAGGGTGGCCTTGGCTGGCAACAGAAAATGTGGGTTCCAGAGGAGTTCCTGCCATTTTCAGAACTAATCAGAGTAGCTCACTATGCCTAAAGTTCTTTGTTCAAACACAATGGTTGATTCTGCACACCTGTTTTTCTTTGGGAGTCTGAAACTGTGATCCATGCTAGACAGAGAGTGCCTCTGTGATCACCATCCCCCCCCCCAAAACATTTAGCACTGAGTTCTTAAAAAGCTTCCCTGGTAGAGTATCTTTCACACATGTTGTCACAACTAATTACTAGAGAAGTTAGGGATGTCCTGTGTAACTTCACTGAGAAAGGCCTCCCAGGGGCTTGTGGCTGCTTTCTTATGAATTTTGCATCATCCGCCTCATTTCCTTTACTGACTTTCCATTGTATCCCTTCCTCTGTAATAAATTACAACCACGAATCCAGTTGTACACAGACGCTGAATCTCGAGAGTCTGTCTAGTGAATTGTTGAAACTTGGGGTGAATCTTGGACTCTGGACACACTGTGGGGTAGAAAGCACAGGTTGTGTAGAAGGTAAGGGATGCCTATACCACTGAAAGTGGATAGTTAACTATATCGGCATAACAGGTCATGTTGAAAGAGGCTGAGCGTGTTCATTCTGTTCTGTTGATATTTTATTTTTAATTATTATGAGTTTATTATATGTATAAAAACTTACAGGGCATGTGTGATGTTTCCATACTGGTATATGTGTAATAAAAAAGTCAGGATCATTAAAGCATCTATTGACTCAATCACTTATCATTTCGTTGAGTTAGGGACATTCCGATTCCACTCTTCTAGTCGTTTTTAAGTATATTATAACTTAATTACTAACTATAGTTACTTGTACTATCAAATGTTGTTCCTTCTAACTATCAAACTATATTTTGACAACTATTAACCATCTCGTCTTTATCTCCCTCTCCCTGAGGCCCTCCTTGGCCTGGGGTAAGCATCATCGTATTCTTTTTCTCAATGAGATCAATTGTTTTCATATCTAGCTCCCACATACGAGTGAGAATATGCAAAATGTGTCTTTCCGTGTCTGGCTTGCTTCACTTAACATATGTTCTCCAATTCCATCCATGTGGCTGCAAATGAAGGATGAAAGAGAATAGGAGATTTTATAAGAAGATATTTGAAAACAATGAAAATGTTTAAAAAATAATGTCTACAGGTTAAAAGCTCTAATTAGAAAAAAACGTAAAGGGATTGCCCTAAAGTATTGATGACCCAGTTGCACTGGAGATGATGAATTTATAGAAAGGCCGTGGTACATGTGTGTGGACACATGAATATGGATGTGCACTAATCCGGCAGCTCTGAGAATCTTGTGTGCAGATCAGGGTAGATGGTTAAATTGTTTTAACATCAGGGACTTGCTAAGTATTTGCAATGTGATGATGAAAGGAACTTTTATAGGAAAACAGTTTCTGTTATGAGTCACAGAGCTTTAGCTTGCTAAGAAAGAAAGTGAATCCAGGAATTATGTGTTAGTTTTTGAGAGAAAATGTGACTAAATACCCCTGTGAGGAAGACCAGAGAAAAATACTGGACCAGTACAAATGAGCCGTGGCTCATAAGAAAATCGAATCCATGATTGTAATGGATTGCATTATGCCCTCCTCCCCAAAAGATAACCTTGCATCTTAAGCCCAGGAAGCTGTGCGTATGACTTTATTTGTAAAGAAAGCCTTTGCAGATGTAATTAAATAGTCCATGATGAGATCATCCTTTTATCCAAATGGGGTCTAAATCCAATGATGACTGGTTTTATAAGAGATACACAAGGGAGACATACACAGAAGAAAAAAGAAGGTCCTGTGAAGGGATTAGAATTATGCAGTCACAAGCCCAGAGATGCCCAAAGCCACTGGAGGTGGAGGGGGCAAGGAAGGATTTTCTCCTAGAGGGTTCAAAGGGAGTATAGGGAGTATAGTCCTGCCAATACCTTGATTTTGAACTTCTGATCTCTGGGAATGTGAAGAAAAATTTACTGTTGTTTTAAGCCACAGACATTGTAGTAATTTATAAAAGTTTTAAAAATGTATAAGATCTATGAAGAAGGCTCGGCACCTGTGGTTCAAACAGCTAAGGCACCAGCCATGTACACCTGAGCTGATGGGTTCAAATCCAGCCTAGGCCCACAAACAACAATGATGGCTGCAACCAAAAAATAGTCAGGCGTTGTGGCGGGCACCTGTAATCCCAGCTACTTGGGAGGTGGAGTCAGGAGACTTGCTTGAGCCCAGGAGCTGGAGGTTGCTGTGAGCTGTGATGACATAGCACTTTAACCAGGGCAACAGCTTGAGGCTCTGTCTCAAAAAAAAAAAAAAAATCTATGGAGAAGCCCTAAGGAACTACTACAGGGACTATGAAAAAATATAGCTGTTATGAAAATCATCAAAGATGAAGACACCAAAGATATGAGACAAAGGTTATTGAATCTGTTACACCATGGAGTTCAGTGTCTCCCAGAATGGAGGTATTATCTGGAGACTCTAAGAAGGAATAATCCAAAATATGTCAAAGGAAATCTATAATCCAGGATGTGTAATAGATTTATAAACTGTGCAAGTCACATATTTTTATTGGAGTTTTTTTAAGAAATGTGATTATACTATAATTATTTAATCAACAAAATTGCTATTATTCTATTTCAAATATATTTTCTCTTTATTAATGACAAACATCTGAATCCATTTAGTTTTAATTTTAGATTCCTGAAAACATGAATTCCAATATTGGCGTAACTGTTTCTTAAGAACACCAACCAAACGAAAGACCTTTCACATGTAGTGTATTATGCTGCCATCCTCAACTGCAACTACTAGAATATTAAAATTCAGTCCTTTTGGAAAGGAGTAAATATTTGTAATGTAGCTAATACCATATATTAAATCTTCCCATCAACCTTGTATACTCATTTCCACAAAAATAATTAACCTCCAAGAAATTTCATAATCAGTCGGTTTAAAGCACTTGGACATCTGAAGTCAAGTTTCTTAGACTTCTAAGACTATTCCCCTTGCCTTTCACCAGAGCTTGAAGGAAGAAGGGGATGTGAAAGTCAGTTGATGCCTCTCCTCCCCATAAAAATGAGCTGCCCCTGGGTTTTGTGTAAAATGTCAAATGAGCGATTTAAATTAGGAGGGGCTGCTTTTTCTTTTTATTGAGCCTAATGAACGCTTTGTAGGGTCAGTTGGCCTAATTGTTGTGGCATCTTTGAAATATCATACAAAATACCACACTATTTCAGCCCCGTTCTAATCTATAAAATGGAGTAAACTATTTTAAGAACTCTGCGTTATACTTGCCTTTTCAAAAGCATCACGCTTTACGGTCCATCAGCTCAATATGGGCAATAATCGCCGATGTTTGGTGCATGGTAGCAACTGTGTTCAGCCTTTCATTTCACTTATATAGGCAGGCTCTCCACAGAAAAAAGTAAATAAGGAAAATCCAATGAATGCTAAGTCTAGGAAAACAGTATAATAGTAATGCAATAGAAATAAATGCAATGGAATATATATCCCTTTTAATTAAGATTAAGTCTTTACAATAGCATAGAATTTATGCCAATATAGTCTTATTACGGTGCAAATAGCCAACTTTTTAAAATATACACATCTGCATTAAGAAACACATACAATTTTACCCTAAAATAGCTATAATCTTAATATTAATATAATTAATATCTCTTATCTTTGCCTAGAAAGATAGCCATTATGTAAAACCAAACTAAAACAATATTGATGATAATTCAATCAGTCAAAACTTATTTGGAGGATAAGCAATATCAATTATAAAACTCTAAAATGACCAAGGATATAGATTACAAACATATGAAACTATATACGTGTACTATATACTCGTATAATAGATAACTGTGATAGATAGATGAACATTACTTTCGCTATTTTACTATTCATTTATTATACCTCATTATATTATTTCAATATATTGGACCACTATATGCCAAAGATGAATAACCTAGTTTTCATTTTTCAGTATTTTTTCATATTGTTGAAGTTGTCACAGGAAAATCAATCCTATAAAAATACGTTATTTCATTTCCTTTTCTCTTCTATCCTTCCATTTTTGATTTTGTATCAAACGATTTACTCATGGTATCTGATATTTCTAAGGATGATTCTAAACCAAATACAGGAAGCCCTCACTTCACATCATCGTGTGACAGATAATGAGATGAGTTTTACCCCAGGATAACAAACATAAACCAGACTTACGTTCTTAAGGCACATTTCTGGTCAAAAAAACTCACCAAACTTCTAAATAAAATCCAAAACACTTTTAACACTGAAGAAAGATTAACAAAAATACGTAAGATAATTATTCCGGTTCAGGATAGTGGGTGGCCAATACCTATCCCGGAGTTCATCTGCAAGGTGAGAATGTACCCCGGACCCCAGTTCATGGCATGACCTGCTCTCAAACACAAACACACACCCCACACACCAACACACACACACTCACACACATGCTTATACAAGACCTGCCAACAAACCTATGCACACCTTTGAAATAGACCACCCAGACCACCCAGAGAAAACCCATGCCCGTATGTGCAAACTGCACACAGAGAGGCGCTGGCCTGGAATCGATTTTTTCTTTCATCAGTGAGAAAAAAATGTTGAATGCAACAAGGTTATCTGAAGACCTGTGCAATCCAATCTGCAGCCCTGCAGCCGCAGCTGATGAAAGCAGAATCAGCCAGTCTCCTGAGAATCGATGACATTTCTGAATCATATAACAAATCCAATCAAGTGGGCAGACTGAGGGTACACACCTGACCTCAGAGCAGCCAATCTGTGGTTTTTCCACCTACTTCTAAAATGGCCTGTTTTGAAATGTTCTAGTCAAATTAAGATACACTTAATTGGATAATCATATGCTTTCTCTTTTGAAATATATAAGAAAGAAACAATATTCAGATGGCATGGAGCAGACCCAAAGAAGGAGTCAGTAGATTCCTGAACTTCCTGAGAGAAGTTCATATTTATGATCCATACAGCTTATTAAATTCTGAGTGAGGTCTCCAAATATCTATCTTGATCTAAGGCCAACTTTGTTCTAATTCTTTTTTGGTTTTGCAGAGTGTTAAGATGCTTGTCTAGCTATGTGTACAAGACTAGTATTTTCCAAAAGGCCAAATGCATCCTTGTAACTAATTCCCAATTATTTTATGCAATGAGGAAACATTTTTAAAAATGATTATTGACAACTAAGAGTATATTATAAATGTCTTACCACAAAAAATAAGTAAGTGAGGTGATGGTTATGTTAATTAGTGTGATTTAAGTATTCTACATTGTATATCAAATCATCACATTGTACCCCATAAAAGTATACAGTTGTGATTTAATAAAAATTAAGTTAAAATAATTATTAAGAAGCCATATATTCGTTATTTACTGTGTTGAGTACTATCTTGACATAGACGCTTTGTATGTGATATTTCAAGAAATGTGTATGTTACAAGAATGCCAAAAATGAGTGGTGCCTGTGGCTCAAAGGCGTAGGGTGCTGGCCCCATGTTCTGGAGGTGGTGGGTTCAAATCCAGCCCTGGCCAAAAACTACAAAAAAAAAAAAAAGAATGCCAAAAGGATAATATCCCTGGCCTGCAGAAATCAAAAAGTGATTCCCACAGAAGACACTCTTGGTTGATCTTTGAAAGAAAAGAAAGTCACTGTTTAAGTTTTCCTTTTTTAATCCATTTTAATGAGGTATAATTTAAGGGTAATAACATGTAACTGTTTTAAATGTTTAATTTTCAGTGAGGTTTGATAAATGTATATTCATGTACATATATATATATAATCCATATTATTACCACAATCACAATAATAATCCACTATAAATTATTTTTGTTTTTTAGAATTTCACATAATATTATCATATAGTATATATTCTTTTGTGTATAGCTTTTATTCTCTTAGTGTTCAGTGTTTAACATTTACTTTTGTTTCATAATTATTGCTTAAAAGTATTCAATTGTATGACTATACCAAGTTTGTTTATCTATTCACTATTTGATGGACATTTGAGTTGTTTCCAGTTTGTAGTGACTGTATATAAAGTTGCTTTAAAATTTTGTTTAAAAACTTCATGGAGAAATAGGTTTTCATTTCTCCTGAGCAAATAGCCAGAAGTAAAATTGCGGGGACATAGGTAAGTGTATGTGTAATTATGAACTACCAAAATTTTTTTCAAAGGGATTTCATATTCTCAATTGTGACACATGATAATTTAAGTTACTCTAATCAAGTTTAAAGCTTGTAACTGTCAGTCTTTTTAGTGTTTGACTTTCTAGTGCACTTGTAGAGGTATCATTATGTATTTTTTATTGGCATTTTTGTAATGATAAATGATGTTGAACATTTTTTTCCTATGTGCAGTAGGCAATCACTCAGCTTTTCCAAACTTTCTATTCAAATACACTTTTAAGTGATTTTTGTCTTATTATTGATGTATAATAGTGCTTTATACAGACTGCATAAAAATTCATCAGAGATGTATAGATGAGATGGATACTGGAAGAAAGCAATGAAGAAAAAGTTTTATTTTCAGTTGTAGCTTGCCTTTTCATTTTCTTAATGGTAGTTTTTTGAGAGCTCTTTAATTTTAATAAAATTTAATTTATCAATGTTCTATTTTAAATTTTTGTGTTTATTGTGTAGGAAGTATTTTTGACCCTAATTTTGTAGGACATTTCTTCTGAATTTTATATTTTACTTTTATAGCTTATAGTCTTAATGCTTACTGTGAGGTCCATGATGGATCAGTATTTAACTTTTTGCATATGATTTAAAATAAAGGTTAAGGTTTATTATTTTGATCAGGGTATCCAGTTCTTCCAAACATATATTCAGTTATATGTGGGTCAATGTGATTCTTTTAAGTCTAGTTAATCTTTTTGTGTGTAGGTCTAGAGTAGCTTCTATTCTGACCATTTTTAGCCCTAGCACTAAAGACTTTCCTTTCGCCTTTTCTACTAAATACCACAAGTAATCACAGTAGAGTATCCCTATGGCTGGTGGGAACTTCAGTGGCTCCTGCACCTCACAGTCCTCTTTCTTCTGTACTTGACATTGTGGAATTTTACCTACACATTGATGCCCTAGTTGTCAGCAAAGATACAAGCAGGCCACTATGTTACTTACATTCAGGGACTGTGTTAGAGTCTATGTCCTTCCTTTCTTCGGTCCTGGAAATGCCCAGTTACCTCAGATATCCTGATTGTTGATCACTGTCTTGATTCAGATAAACCTCCACAAGCTTCTTGGGATTCTATACCTGTTCCTTTGTATGGAGCAGCCCAGAAGCAGAGAGTATCAGTGACGGTTTCCCTTTCAACCAGTAGCCTATTGCTAGAACTGGATGGGGTAATTAAGGCAGAATAAAAGATGACCCCAGTATGGATAAGTAAAAAAATGGTTGCATCTCTTAAAGAAGTTCATCTTATTATAACATAAAAATTTAAGTAAAAATCCCTAAAGAAGATAAAGGTATTGTTTTAATCACATAAAAGTACATTAACAGGTAGGCAGTCCAAAGCTGGCAGGGTGAGTCTATGATATGATTAGTCAGCGGTAATTCTCCTCTTTGGATCCCAGCATCCTAGGACACACTTCAGTCTTCAAGCTTCCACCACATAGTTCAAGAAAATGTTATTTACGGCCTCATTTTTATATCTCTGGATTTCATTTAATAAAAGACAAAAGAAGAAAAAATTAAGTGGTTCTTGTACCCATTATTTATAATGTCCACACTGTAGGAAGAAGTAAAAAAAGTGGAAATGGAAATGGTTCACTCTAAACACCCAGGCTTGTACTGCTGCTTACACCACATTTGCCAAAGTTTAGTTACATTGTCAAGCTGGTTGAAAAAGAAGCTAGTCAAATGTTGACTTTTATTGAGAACAAGAGTAAGCTCTGCTGAAATCTCATTCTTGTATTAATGGGGATAGAGAGAATGGATGTGGAAATAAACAAACAGGATTTTCTGTATCAATGGCCGTTTCATTTACTGACAGATCAGGTTTGGAAGGAAGATTAGCAACTTAATCGAGGGTATTGCCTGTTTATCTGCTGTCAAAACTTTTGTGTGGTAATTTCAAGAGCACAAATAAATGTGGATGTGACGAGATTATATATAAAAATTATGTAATATTTGGATCACATATTTTGGAATATAGCTAGTTATTCTGCAAAAACATATTGTGAGGAAAAAAAGAAACTATTTTTCCCTGGGATTCCATATCACACCAATCAACACAGAAGACTCGTGTTTCCCACACATCGCGCAAACCATCGATTCTGCAAGGGCACCAGCTGGGTGTCTTCTAATGCAATTCTGTCCTGACACTGACTGGAGATGGTGTGAGATTCCAATCCGAGGGCTCAATCCCAATAGGCTGCCACTCCTCTTTCCTCAGATGCCAGCTGTAAGCTCCAGGTTGTTCTACCTGTGCTCTTGATGCTCCTGACTCAGTGGCTATAAATGAGAGATCCCAAGCCCCTCAACTTGAGTTTCATAAATTTGATAGAGTGGCTCACAGAACTCAGGGCACCCGTTTTAGAGATAATGAAACTGATATGTACAGAAACTAAGTAACTTAACCATTTCATAACCAATCAATCAAACGCCCAGCTCCAAAGTCTCTGTTGTAACTTACCCCATTCTTCAGGAAATGCTTACATTTTGTTATGTTATTTTTGAGTTTCATTATGTGGTTTTTCTAGGGACCATTATAAACATGACACTCTGAGGCATTATTTGGTAGTCACCTTGTTTTACACCTTGAATTTTATTTCACAATTTAAGATATATTTTGGAGCGTTGAGGAATTATTTTATGCTCCATATTCTAGATCGCTAAGTCCTTGAATGAAAGAAATGTGGCTTAGGGCTCATGCACAGAGGTTAGGGCACCAGCCACATACACCAAGGCTGGCAGGTTCAAACCCAGCCTGGACCAGCTAACCAACAATGACAACTGCAACCAAAAAATAGCCGGACCTTGTGATGGGCACCTGTAGTCCCAGCTACTTGGGAGGCTGAGGCAAGAGACTCACTTAAGCCCAAGAGTTGGAAGTTGCTGTGAGCTGTGACACCTCAGCACTCTACCAAGGTAGACATAGTGACGCTCTGTCTCAAAAAAAAAAAAAAATTAAAGAAATGTATTAAAATGATTTTACTATATAAGTTGGCAATAACTACACTAAATCTGTGTACATTATGTTCATATTATACTTGTTGAGGAGTATATACAATAATTCCTACTTCTAGGGCATAATTCTATTAATGGTATTTTGATGGTAGATGTGGACATGTATATTAGGGATGGCAGAGAGATGGTTAAAACCACTGTAGTGCTCAATTTTGTTCTGTTTAAACCATGGTTAACTGAAGTAGGTTGCAATGAACTTGTTGGGAGCTTCTGCACCCTAATATTATGACTGAGCCCAAGTAAGCATCTGTGGCCTTCAATCTTACTTTCTCCAGAAAACTATGGGTATCATAATAAGTACATGGATCATGCATTGTGGTACTTAAGTGCACTGCAGTGCATGTCAAAAGTTGGCCTCATTATTGCTATCAAACTGAGGTGAAATTAATGTTTTTCTATCACTATGGAATAGGAATAGTAATCAAAGATTTTTTCCTTTTTTTCCAAATTTATCTTCTATAAACAGCTGCCTGGAAAAGCTTCAGAATTTAAATGCAACATAGTAGATGATGACGTAACCTTCATTTCTAGGTTTCACATTGGGAAAATTGCCCCTGGATGATAGTCAAATATGTTGTCTGTTGCAAGAAGGATGGGATGACACTTACAGGCAGAGATCGTTTTAAACATTCAATGCCAGGAAATGGAGATGCTTTTACATATTCAAAAAGGTATCACACTTGAAACATTTTAATTAGAAACTTATATTAGACAATTCAAACATTCTAAAAGCAAGCACGTTAAGATTACATTCAAAGCAAGGACATGAGTCCGGTTGGCATTTTCATTCTCCTGCTTGAAGCTACAAAAATTTCAGCCAAGATTTCTGACCTTAACATAAACCTCAATATAGAATACAATTCAAATAATGTCATTTCTTGGAGATTTTCAATTATTTTCAAGGGAGGAGAGGTTAAAGGTTTTCTTCTCGGTACTCTGTCCCCAAATAACTCATACTCTTCCTCTCTCGAAAAATAAAAAAGGAAATGTAATTTTTTAAAAGTAGAATAGGAAAAAATGAATAGTTAAGGAGAAAGAGCATGAGAGGAAGAAAAAAAGGTGGGTGAGGAGAAGGTACATAGAGATGATGGACACAGGAAGAAATTACAGGTCATAAGAAGAAAAGGCAGGTAAAGATGAGAGATAGGAAGGAATAGGGGAGCAGCTTTAAAGGAAAAAGGAATGCAAAGTGAAAAGTTTATAAACACAGGTTTTTGGTATTTGCAGCTAAAAATAACTTTTAACGTTTAAATGGATTAAAATAAATCAATAGCACTTCTGTAACAAAATTGGATAAATTCAGTCAATTAAAATTATATGTGCTGTTCTTGTGCAAAACCTATAGTCAACAAGATAAAGTATGAACTCATTTTATAAAAGATGTTATACTTTTAAAAATTATGTTTCAATGGCCCGTTATCAGTACTCTATTTTCTCTCCCTTTGGCCTTCCCATGTCTTAATGTACCTTGTTTAATTCGCTTGGAGATACTGTAAAGTATGTAGCGTTCAGGACACATCTGAGAGAAATACTAACTGGGATAACAAACACAAAACAAACAAAATCAAAATCAAAACCAGGTTTCACTCATACTGTGAAAGGGGTCTAATTTGTTGAGATAGAAATTGGGGTTAATAGTTCATTCCAAATCTTCTTTGTTGAATAGCTTCATAGTTTCCTAACAGTCAGCTATACTGATGGCCTACTGAAGTCTTGGTTAATATCATCTTAATTTTCCAACTGTTAGTAAATACTTTATGAAGAACAAACTCTGGCTTCACATTGAGTTATAGGTGTGATAACAAACCTTGGTATTTGTTATGTGTCACTGGAACATATGTGGCTGAGATAGTCGGGGCTGTACTTCTCTAAATTGCCTCTAATCATTGAAAATTCCCACTGGAAGAGCCAGGTCAAGAAATTAATGTGCTTTATTTTATCCTGGGCCTTTGAGCTCTGCCTGATCCTCTTCTCTGGTGGCTGTTTTGATTCAAAGGCTGACTAACACCTGTGTTGTTTAAACACAAGCAGACATCTCTTTAACATTTGTGCCCAGTTAATGTATGAAATGGTCTTTGGACGTAATGGAAGAGATGTTTTCTCCTAAGAGGAAGGAGTACTCACCCTCTCTTTTTGACTGTTTGAGAGGTTCCAAAGAAAAGTAGGAAAAACCCTCAAAAGAAAAGTAACTAAGATATGTCCTCATATCCAAAGACCTACAAAGATCAATGGAGAGAAACCCAGTACAATACGCGTTCATTTGTATTTCTCTTAACAATGGTATAGGGCTGCCTTTGACCTGATTAGCACTGCTCCTCATCTTGATGAAACAGGAGAGGAAGGAAGAGCTTTGAGTTCCTCTGGAGCAAGCACAATTTATAATTGTTCATCTTTAATAGCTTTTTACCACTATGGCTGCTGTCTACTTAACTTTCATAGGCAGAGAAGGTCATGTACGTGAACTAATTTAAAGGGGATCTTTAACTCAGATTGATAGCCACAAAAAAGATTTTCATTGAGAACAAGTGAACTAATATTTTAAGATGATAAATATATATGATAAATGTATATCATCTGACTGGTATAGATTCAGAAGAAATATATGTATCTTCCATTTACGCATACATTTATTTGTTCAACAAGTTTTCATGGAGTGCTTTCTCTGTATTAAACATTATGATTTACTCAGGGGATACTATTGTGTAAAAAGGTAGTATTTATCCCCCAAAATCTATAGTCTCAGTGAATAGCTAATCATTAATAACAAACTTAAAATCGTAACATTGAGAAGTATGAGAAAGGAGAGGTCCAGAGTGCTACGTCTTGGCTCAAATGTTATTGAAATTTGAAAATTAGTTTATAGTTATTAGGTGAAATGAGAAGATAATAGTGTTATTTTTAAAAAGAGAGTCCACTAGGTGCAAATCCTGAACTAAGAACAGAGTTTAATGAGGAAACATAGTGTGAGATAAAGTGAAAGATTATGTAATATTGGATTGGTCTAGAAAAAGTGGCATTTCTTAGCTATATAGAAAAAGATAGATGTGTATCAATAAGATTGGGTAGTTCTTGGTGTAGAAATAAGACAGAGAAAAAAAAAGCTTAGGGAACTGGAAAATTGAATGGATATAGAGGGGTCTAGGCTTCAAGTCCAATAGAGCTAAGGTCCTGTGCTCAGGAACACCTAATCAGGATGAATTCTTGGTCACTCTCCTGTCACCCTGACCCTGTTGCCATTGAATTCCCACTGTCACTACCATGATGAGACCCTGTGTCACCACCATGAGCAATGTTTTATGTTTATTTATAGGACATAGTTGGAGCATCTAATTTGCTGATCCTATGTCAGGTTCAGGTTCATTAAGCCTAGAGAAAGGGAAATGCAACCCTTTTACTTTTTTGTTTCTTGTGGTGTGAGGCGAGGTGTTCTTGACAGTCTCTTACACAGTGGAGACACAAGATCAGTATGAGAACACTAACTTACTAAAGAAGAGCTTGGCTTTCCATGTTACCTGATATCCCACAAGCAGGTTTATGCTTTTGTAGGGGATAAGAGCTACCTCTCAAAAAGTAAAACTGCTCAAGAAAACTAGCTTTGTTACAAAATTCTATGGATTATAGTATAAATGTAAACTCTGTGTAGAATTTATAATCACTACAAACACTTCAAGCCACACATCATCAGGGTCATAGAAGGCAAATAATCTGCAGTCTTGGGACCACATGTGGTCTTCTGGATCCTGAAGTGTGGTCTTTTGACTGAATCCGAATTTAGGATAAAGGATTTTAATAAAGGGATTTGTTTAGTAAAGTTCAGATTCCGGTGAGGGGTAGCACTTTGGGACCTAGAGGGCCACATGTAGCCTTGAGGCTATAGGTCCCTACCCCTCCCTGAGTAACCTGGTCATTGGGTTGAAGCACAAACCCACGTGTGATATATTTTTTTCTCCAAAGTCTAGAGACCCACAAATTATAATTTATTTTATCAGCAGAAGTTTAATGGACAATAGCTGTTTTTTTTCTTGGAGCAAATATCCTGGAATTCTTTAGTTCATAGCCACTGATACATTAATAGAATTGGCTTTTTATTTTCTGATAATTGATATTGTATCTATCATATTTTAAAGCAAAATGTTGCTTGAAATGTATATATATTTAGATATATAAACTTTCTAACCTATAAATCAGCATGAAGTTATCAGCATAATAAATTTTTTAAAAGTCCCATAGCAACTTCAGTCTGATTGTGGCCCAATGCTGCAGAATTGATGCATTTGATAGTTACGACCTCAAAGGTATTCTGCTCTTCTCCTCACATCGAAGCAAACATCTATTTGCAAGGGTAAGAGTTTTCCAGAACATTAAAGTACTATATTTAATTGCTCCAGAAAAAAAGACCATATATGGAACAACATTTGTAAGTGGACATACTAACTCAATAAACCTAATTCCACGAATACAATAAAGTTAAAGGATTCCACTCTGACTCTTTTGTTTCTTTACTAGTGTCACTAATCAATGCAAATCTTCCAGGAACATCATCCCTTGCTACTTCCTTGCCATTTATGTTAGGAGAACTCTGTGAGATGTAGTTGATCTTTCCTTCAGTTATAACACTGAACTTTTGGAAGCCATTTGAAGATCCTAAGATAAGCTAAACAAATTTGTTTCTACTACCTAAATCAGGAACTCAGTGAATAATCAGTGGGTAAATTCAAATTCCTTTTCAGCTTAACATGAATTAGATTTTGATCAAAATTCTATTATCATAGGACATAATTCCAACCAGTAAGCTTCAGTGATATTGTAGAAATCTAGGAACTAATGTTAGTCAGTACCATTGTTCAATTGCATACAAATTATTTAGAATTTTACTCTATGGATTTATCATTACTATTATTATTATTCTTTTAATTGTTAGGTATTCACTGAGGGTACACAAAACCAGATTACCTTGATTGCTTTTGTTATATAAGGACCCTCTTATAATTGTGTCATGCCCCCAAAAGGTGTACCACATCCCATGTTCCCCAACACCTCCCTCCTTCCCTTTTTCAGCTCTACCCATCCCCTACCCCTGAGTATGTACTAGGACCTTAATTGTCTTCATATCATAATTGAGTACATAGGATTCTTGTTTCTCCATTTTTGTGATGCTTTGCTAAGAGTAATGTGTTCCACCTCCATCCAGGTTAATACAAAGGATGTAAGGTCTCCATCCTTTTTAGCGGCTGAATAGTATTCCATGGTACACATATACCACAGCTTGTTAATCCATTCCTGGGTTGGTGGCCATTTAGGCTGTTTCCACATTTTGGTGATTATAAATTGAGCTGCAATAAACAGTCTAGTGCAAGTGTCCCTGTGGTAAAAGGATTTTTTTCTTCTGTTTGTTATAGCTGGATGTTCTCACTCTTACACAAATCTAATGGAAATTTACCAGACTCCTCCTTGTCCTAGGAATCTGTCGTCAATTATTTATAACTAGGAGAAGCAAAATGTATTTTTTAATTGCTTCTTTTAGTTAAAAAAAATATATGTAATTTCAGACTCAAACTTATATTTACCTCTTGAATATATTTATATTCTTTTAGAACCACGTATCTACTGCTGCCAAATCTATGGCATTTATCTTTAAAACACCTGGCAAAAAGAGTCACTTTCTCCTTAGAAATATTCATATAACAAAGAATTCCCCATGGAGTAGAAGCATTAAATATTATATTCTGATCATGGGTGTTTGAATATATTACCTTTAACCACTTCAAGTCAGATATTATAATAGTTTCATGCTGTCTTGATGATTAAGTCCCCATCCTTTGGGAAACTCATATTTAATGGAAAGCCAGATTATAAAGAAATTCTATAGACGTGAAATCATTTGTTTTGTTTTCTGCTGAAATAGCATGGGCTGCCTAGTGGCAGAATTCATGATTAAGCATCTGGGAGTTATGGGCTCAATTGCTCTGAACTCCGTAGATCTACCTATGGTAATTTTTTTTTTTTTTTGAGACAGAGACAGAGTCTCACTATGTCACCCTCAGCTGAGTGCCGTAGCATCACAACCCACAGCAACCTCAAACTCTTGGGCTTAAGCGATTCTCTTGCCTCAGCCTCCAAAGCAGCTGGAACTATAAACACCCGCCACAACACCCAGCTATTTTTTTTTGTTGTTGTAGTTGCCACTGTTGTTTAGCTGGCCCCAGGTGTATGTGGCTGGCACCCTAGCCGCTGAGCTATAGGCACCAAGCCTATCTACGATAATCTTTACTCTCTTTTCTTCATACTTCTGATATTTTGTATTTGCTTTATGCATTTGTTCTTTCCTACACTATCATTAAATGAGCTGGCATCTTATCTGTATCAGTGTCTCCCCAAATTTTTCTGGTAATCTTGTTTGTGATAGTGAAATAAATCTTCTTCAGACCTCTAAATTGGAGGCATAAAGGGTTGCAATGGTAGAGGAAAGAGCTCTAGTTGAAGAATCAATAGTGTAAATTTAGTTTCCATCCTGCTGTGCTTTCTATCACAGTTATTGCACGTACATAATTTAATCACTATGATTTTCAGTTTACTCATCCATTAATATGAATAACAATACTCCTTTTATTGGGGGTTTATAAGAAAAATGAGACCCTATTTTAGAATGTACTTTGTAAATTATAAATCACTATAAAATGATAATATTACTTTATGCAGCACAGATTGATTTTTTCTGGTGCTTTGGAGTTTATTGGGAAAGTCTATTTTCTGCAAAATAACTATTTTATAATAACCTATCTTTGCTACTAACCCAACAAACAAATTTACTTGGCAGAGACAAATTACCAAAATACCTCAAATAAAAACACTTCCAATTTTGTGCATTTTATTGATTTAATCCTTACCTTAAAATACTTGACTTTTGAATCCTTAATAATCTTTCATTTTAAAATTAAATATAAGCAGAATCTTATCATTGTTGTTTGAGATAAAAAATGCACAACAAAAATAAAATGTTACACCTAGGTTTTACTTGTATTACTTTATATGAAATAAATAGCTAATGTTTTGCAATGATCAATCATTCCAAAGCAAACACATAACTTTTCTTTGTAGCTACTTTGATTGCAAAATTTTTTTATTACTAAATTTATGTTGGCAATGTGATAGCCATTTACATAAACTTGGGAACATAGTCGAATTAAGTATCATGTATTTAAAAAAGAGTGTGGTTTTATGGTACTAAAATAAATTTACCAATTCTCTATGTCATTAAGAAAAACACATACCGTTTAGTTTTGTTTCATGTTTAATGAACATTTTTTTTCTGTCATGTTAACCTTAAAAAGAAATAACAAGGCACCAACTGTGTTTTAAAACGGTGTTTTTTTTTTTTTTTGTTTGTTTGTTTGTTTTTTTAATGATCCAGGCACATTTTGATCTTTGATAAATTTTAAGTATGTTTTTAAAAATCAAAATACACATGCACTTACATATGCCTTTAAGCATCTAAATACAAATAAAAAGTCTATCCATTATTTTATCCCTTCAGTAACATTCCCAACCTCTCTTTCCTGGAATAGAATAAGGGTGATGATGTCCAACCACTAGAGATTAGGTCTCAGCTGTAAAGTTAGTCCCACATGATTCTAAGCCAATCTCCCTCTTAATCACTTTGTTTAGAAATCAGGCCCAAGCCACCTATTTCATTATGTGTTCTGGGCAATAGAAATTGGCATGTAATTCAACTCATCTCAATGAAAGCCCCCCCAAAGATTGAGTAATTTTTTTTATCTTGAATAACTATATCCAACAGTATTTAAGCATGTATTCAAGCATACTTCTTGTCAGAATTTCAATTTTGTTTTATCAGTTCATTTTTCTTATTGTTAAAGCCATTTTACATGGAGTTTATCTAACTTCAACCAAAGGTTTTCAAACTGGTGAAATTTATAACAGTGCAATTGAAAGCCATATGAAAGCTGAAATAGCTTTAAGGATTGATTGAAACAAATATAGACTTGAGATCAACTGAATAACACAGATGATGATTTCAACTGAGACCAATTTGACATATACATATAAAGAATGAACAAATACTGAAAATATTTTTTTAAATTGAAGTTCTATATTTTTTAAAAATAAAAGATTTTTCATGTGAATACTTGAAAATAGATATTCATTTAACATTAGTTCAGCAGCTCAGTACTGTATGCTATTGTACCCAAAGAATATATATATATTTTTTTTTGAGATAGAATCCTGAGATTGAGTACCATGATGTCAAAGTTCACAGCAACTTCATACTCAAGATCTCTAGAGATCCTTTTGTCTCAACCTCCTGAGTATCTGGAACTACAGGTGCCCATCGCAACACCTGGCTAGTTATTTTTCACAGATACTTGTTCTCACTTGTTTGCTCAGGCTGGTCTCGAACTCTTGAGCTCCATAATCCACCCATCTCTGCCCCTCAAAGTGCTAAGATTACAGGCATGAGCCACTGCACCCTGCCCCTGAATATATCTTACTTTGAAGAATGTAATAGTCTACTTGGGTAATTTAACATTACAAAGTATTATAGGTGCTACTATACTGAAAGGACCTTACTCATTGAGAAGAGAGAAGGATTTACTGCCTGCGAGAAGGAGAAATCAGAGTCAGGAATTACTTATTTTAAAATGAGGTAATTTGAGTTTAATCATGAATTATGAAGAAGTCAAATTGATTATCAGATAGATTAGTTGAAGAAAAACTTTAGAAGAAGGCCATAAAGGATGGGTAGAAAATAGAAGGGTGATACAGTGACTTCTGATATTGGAAAACAGTTCAAAATGATTAGACAAGATGTTATGTTATTCAGGCTTCTCCAGGAAAACAAAACCTATAGTAAGTTAGACAGATAGATAGATAACAGGAATTGACTTAAATGGTTATAGAGGCTGGGAAGTCCCATAACGTGCTGCTTATAAATGGAGAGCCAGGAAAACTGATAGTGTAGTTCAGTCCGAGTTTCTGAAGGCCAAAACCCATTAGCTTTGATACCAAAGACAGAAAAAGATGGATGTTCCAGTTCAAACAGAGAGAGCAAATTCATTCTTTCTCTGTCTTTTTGTCCTATTTGGGCCCTATTTGGATTGGATGATTTTTGCCCACATCAGTGAGGGTGATCTTCTTTACTCAGTCTACTGGTTTAGAGATGCCAACCTCTTCTGGAACCACCCTTACTCATACACTTGGAAATACTTTTTTTTTAATCAATTATCTGAGCATCCTTTGGCCCAATCAAGTTGGTATATAAAATTAATTATCACAGATGCTATGGTGAAATTAAGAACAGGAGCCACCTTATGAACAATTTTTTTAGGCAGAAGGAAGACCTTACCTTATTTGGTGCTAGGAAATTCATAATGAGGAAGATTTGGTAGTCAAAGTTAGATATGTGTGAGTAAGAGTCTATCACTATCATCCAGGCTGTAAATAATTACTGTCTTAAGTAGGGTTATAGCATAGACTCATAGAAAATATTCAGAATTCACAATAGCTCTTTCTGGAATTAAAACAAAGAAAAAATAAAGAAATTAGGGATGATAAAGAGGTGCTCCACAATCATAGAGAAAAGTGGCAGTTTAGTTTCAATATAACATTAAAAAACTCAACTCCCTATTACTAAAGTGGCTTATGCCCCTTTTCTCACACGAACTCCCTTTTCTGGTATTCGGTTCTGTATTTGTTTCACGTATTTTATTTCTTGCTGCAACAGCAATAAAATTATTTAAAAATTAACAATTTCTAGTATTCCTAAATGTTTGTCATGTTAGGTTTTCAGGTTATAATAGTCTGGGAAGATACATTGCTAGAACACCTTGTTCAGTTATTATTCTCCACATCACTGCAGGCTGTGAAGATTCCACAGCTCCAGATAACTACTGTCATCAAGGCCATTGATTTTACTACCTTAACCCAACTCAGTGCATATCTTTTTAATTCTTACTGTATTTGAATAATTAGGAGCATCTGACAGGGTTGACTGCTCCCTCTCTCTTGGCAATCTGCTGCAGCCCTTCGTGGAGGTTTCCTCTTCAGGTGTCCCTCCTGCCTCACTGGCCTCCTTCTCTAGTCTTTTCTGGCATCTCTCTTCTCTAAATGATGCAGATCCTCAGATCATAGGTGTCCTCCTCTCTATTTCTTTTCTCTGTTATCACTTGAGAATGATCTCATTCACTTAAATATCATCCATACACTTTAACATGTAGAGTTCCTGCCAAGATATTTTCACTGAGCTATTGATATTTTCACTTGGATAGCTTATAGAATTCTAAACTTAGCCCATCCAAAATCAAATACTTTTTTTTTGTGTCCCTTAAAAGCTAAACTTTTTCTACATCTTAAGAAATCCAGAAACTTTCGAAATATCTTAGATGTTATTCGTCCTTTATTCTCAATATTCCATTGATGGTTCTTGGCTACAATAAATACATCTTAATACTATCTTACTTTTGTGTTTCTTCTCTTTCCACACATCTCTGCACACAGGGTCTACTGTGAAAAGTTGAAAATGATTTATCACCTCTACATTTCTTCCTTTTAATGGGTTACAAAGCATTCATAATAAAATAGAAACTCTATCAATGGCCAATGACTTTATGATCTACTTTCCATTTAACATATCCAGCTTAACTCTGTTCCTTTTCTATCTGTTCTCAAAGAACATAATCATCTGTCATTCTTAGCATACAAAAGTCTCCTGTCTATTTCATTTCTCAATGCCTGAAAAAATATTTGTCCATCTATGGATATAATATCTCTCCTTCTTAATGCTTCAACTTGTGTTACTTTTTTCATAAATCTAACACAAAAAAGTATTGCCTTTCCACCATATTCCCTTGTTTTTATATTTTCATAATTAGCATTGCTTACCAGTTTTATTAAATAATTATGGCATCATGTTTCTGTTTATTTGTTCATTTGTTAATGTCTATTTATCCCATCGCATCATGTGAAAGAAGAGCAAAGCCAAACATTTATCCAAAGTGGTAAAAGGGATTTTATTCTGACTGCTGCAGAAGAGGGTGGACACCCCCATATAAACTGAGCTCAACTCCACAGAAACGATGGACAAGAAGCATTTTAAACATCGACATGTGTGAAAGTTAAAATACCGAAGGACACTGGGGTAAAGAGAGGCTGATGGATGTAATTAGGACTTCTGTAGTTGCTAATTGTCCCTTATGGAAATTATCTTCCAAAAGTATCCCAGGATTAGGAGATGGGACCCTATTTTTTTATGATTACATTTCAAAGGGATGGCTCCAGGGTCCTGGGGAAAGACATTTCTGGGTTAGAGAAGATGTATCCCTCACAAGGGCAGAGAACAGATTTACAACTGCAAGTTCTAAAGTAAATGCTTCAAGAAAAGGGAGGTCAATGACCTACAGTCAGGTATTGGCTAAAGCAAGTAGTAAATTATTTTGGCAACACTGAGCTTTCTCAGAAAGGCATTTTAAAGAGCTGGGGTTATTTTAGGGACACAGGACCTACATATCTTTGTAAAATTTGGTCTCTCTGTGTGTCTATATGTGTGCGTGTGTGGTTGAGGGATTGGGGTAAAGGAGTTTGATGGTCTCTTTCATGCTGAGAGCTTAAAGTTCTCAAATGTAAGCTTCATGAGAAGGACTAATTGTCCATCTTCTTCTTGTTTGGGTGTGTAATCCAAGGACTGATTCTTATATGACTGAGTGAATAAAAGATAAAACTCTTCAAGCCAAAAGGCTTAAATCCTTAAAAAGTACTATGGCACAATAAGTAATTGTATTGTTGGAAAAAAATTACTTTCATTATAAAATAATGTTTCTAAAATATTTAACAAATTAAATAATCCAATCTTATTTTACATTTTCTCCCTTGAAATTTACTTATGTTATGTATGGAAAATATTATATTTTATTCATAAAATTTATTAAAATTTTATTCCTTGTGGCCTGTATATAATTTGAGATGAACTTTAATAAGATAAGTAGCTGAATTCAAGAATAATATAGTAGGTATATATTACCAGTTGTATCTACATTAAATATCTGAGAACAAAATTAATAGGCTTGCAGTTTTACTTTTTAGCATTATTTTAAATGTTAAGAAAATAAGCTGAGACAAATTTGCTATCTTTATAATTGCTTTTGTATTTTCTCTATGTACATTTAGATTCAATTCATGTTATTCAAAACACCCAACATACTTAGTATCAACTACAATATCTAATATATTGCACACTTTGTAGAAACTGCAAAAGATATTCAAAATGCCTATTGATCCTATTCTTACTGCAATTGAAATGACTTCACAAGTAACAGTTTAATTCAGTTCTTTTCTATTCTCTTTAATTTTTTTTTTTTTCTGTTTGACAGATATTTACTGGGCAATTCTTTGAAGATAGTAGTTAAAGCTCTAATATTTTTCTTCTGTCAGAAGATCCAGGATCCAAGTCAACACAGTTATTGTCCTTTTTACCTTGGGCCCAAAAATTCAAAAGAGATTTATTTGTATTACACCAGGAACCCTCAAAGAACATACAAGGGCTTTCTTCTCACAAAATCCCTGATGAATTGCAAATGCTGACAAGAATTTATCAGCACGGTGTTAAATTGCCTGTTGAAATCTACTAGCTTAAATTCTGTTCTCTTGTTCTCCATCAATCTTCCTCTCCACTTCACTTTTCCTAATATATCATAGATTCTCCAAAGATAGGAGATTGTAGAAGATACCTTGAAAGGTCTTTAGTCCTTCCTTCACCCAAAGAAACTTACAAATCTTTCAAGCCGTTTAAATTTATAATGGCTTTTTAAGTACTCAAGAGGAAGAAATTCCAACATCTCAGTTCAATATTTAACATATTCACCAAGGGCAAATCTTTCAGCCTGCAATTGTGCTAACATCTGGGAAAGGAAAAAAAAAGTGATAATTCTCTTTTTATTCACGTAGAGAGATACTCAAAAAGCATCAAATGATAATGTCAGATTGGGAAAGGCAATAAACTATTTGTATTATAATATTATATAAATATTTGTCATAATTTTGCCAAAACAAAACAACAGACACACAACAGCAATGACAGAAATGTAGAATATATCTTTAATTTCTCCTTGGTCCATAAATATTTAGCGTTCATAAATTTACTTGATCCCAAGACAATACCAGTTCATGTTATCTCTCAAATTCAAAAGTAAATGATTCTAGTCTATCAGTTATCACATAATTTTTATTTTTCCAACTTTTTCTTTTCCTATTACCTTCTTTGGTGCAGAAGGCCAATGACTGCATTTTCTAATTAAGATGTACATGTGCTTAAGAGAGAAGCAACAAATCAATCCTTGAGATATTACTTTCCATGCTGTAAGACTAATGTATATGAATTAGACATACATGCACACACAGAGAGACATAGAGCAAATAGTCAGGAAAAAAAGTAGATAAAATTCAAATAATCTGATTAAAAACATGGAGAAATTGCAGGATTGATAAAAAAAAGAAAAATAAAAAGTAATGATTTTGCATGTTTTAGTTTTGTATTAAAAAATCAAATCCATATTTAGTATTTCCTTACTCAAATAGATGTTTTATATAAAGCCAATACTTAAATCACTAAGTGTCTGATAAAGGAGTAAATTCTGGAAGTGTTTTATGGAGATAATAATATTCAAAAGTAAAATCTTCAGTTATTTACACTGGTGCAAAAACCATAGGTCAAAAGGCCTTAGGCTAGTGTTTCTCTGTAGATGAAAACTGATATCCCACGTTAGCAGTATGTAAGGTTCGTTTTTAAAAAGGATATTTTTCTTTGCTACAGAAAGAATATATGTTGTTTATGAACATAAAAAATATATCAGAATGTTAAATTACCCAAAATTCACCCGCCAGGAATTTATAAAGTTATCTGTTGCTCTGATGAGATGCTATGTAGTTAAGAATCTCACCTTGCCCCAAGAAAGGTCTAGCCTTTGTCCCAGACTTCTGGTGGTAATTCCCAAGCCCCAGAAATGTGTTCAGTAGGGGAGTAGCTTTCTTTGCCTGGGGGCCTTGGACCAGCCAGATAACAATAAGATGCTTTAGGATGTCAGTTAGACATCCTGACACGTTGAAAACTGAGATCAGCCAGGTGAA
The DNA here is from genome assembly GCA_963574575.1 of Galagoides demidoff. Taxonomy (NCBI): domain Eukaryota; kingdom Metazoa; phylum Chordata; class Mammalia; order Primates; family Galagidae; genus Galagoides; species Galagoides demidoff. The sequence continues at coordinate 13,426 of CAUYQV010191577.1, read as the reverse complement.
TAGCCAGTTGGGCCAATTTGAAGTCTAACAAGGACTCTGAGTAATAAGGATTCTAAATACCAAGGCTTAGGAGATTTTCTCTAGCTGGCAGCTGCTAGGGCGATGTCACACATTTATGCTGTGGCAGTCAGATATTTGCAACTCCGTAGGGAGAGGACAACAGCGGAAGCTCCACAGTTGGTATTTTTCCTGGACTCTCCCTTACGTGCTTTTCCCTTGGCTGATTATAACACCTGTCAGTGAGTTCTGTGAGTTCTGCTAGGGAATTATGAAACCTGAAAGAATTTTTATGAGCCCTCTGAACTTAAGGTTGATGTCAGAATTTTGAATTGTGTTGTGTATTTCAAACTGCATAGTTAGAAAATTCTTGCATATGACTATTAAAAAAAAAGAAACAACAAAACCCAACTATGAAGATATCCAAAGTATGAAAATAATTACGTATAACATAATAAAAATGAATATATAATTAAATGATGTTGAAGCATCTCACTGCTTTTCCTTACCTCATTTCACTCCTATTTTGATTTTGTGGTTATAATTGCAGTTCACTAAACTGTTTCCATAATTAAACAATACATGTTCTCTTGCATGAATTTAAGCTTCAAAAAAAGATATCATACTGTATTTATTGTCTTGCAACCTGTTCTTTGTCCTCAAAATTCTACTTTTGAGAATTATCCAGTTTGCTGTTTTCTCCAGAACCAAGATATACCTTCTTCTTCCCTTGTGCTTAACTAGGTAATAACCAGGAAACAAGTAACAAATATCATATAGTAATGCTTTGAATTTAAGAGTATAAAAATCATTCTGATTTCAGCTAAAGTTATTGCTTTTATATGGGCAAAATTCTAATATATAAATAAATTCAGGTATATCAGGGATATCAGGAATAAATAACAAAATATCCTACTAGTAGAAACATAAAAATCACTCTTACTTTTCATAAAGAAAATTATGGAGGGTGGTTCCTGTGGCTCAAAGGAGTAGGGCGCTGGTCCCATATGCCAGAGGTGGTGGGTTCAAACCCAGCCCTGGCCAAAAACTGCAAAAAAAAAAAAAAAAAATTATGGAAATTCTTATTGTTCACAAAGTTTTTTTTGTCCCTTTTATTCTTCCACTTTTAAAGAAAATAATTTTATTGTAGAAAATTATTTTGCACCAGATAATATAACTCAATGCAAACAAATAGACTTATGTCTAAAAGTGTGCAATCAAGTTTCTTAATTTCAAAATCATACCAAGAAATATGATGAAATAATCAGAAGTAGAAGTCACTATACTAAAAAACTCTGCCCATAGGATGTAAAGCTCATCAAGTACATTGGCCACTATGATTATCCTTTTTCCAATGGTTATCTTTAATTATTACTGGAGCTTGAAGTGAAAGAAAGAAGCAATAAAGTTTGGCTATTTTTTCAATTTAAAAAACAATTCATTAATCTGTTTAATGGTTTAAAGCTTTTTCTCTAGCAACCAAACCGTTGCTCCACAAGTCAACCTGAAGAAACTAGTCCTCAAGGTTTTAAGTAGCAGAATACTAATTTAACCTTTACTTTTAGACTTTTGCTTCACCATTTTGCCCTGTTTTATCTCTTTCATTAAGCCCTTCATGAGGTGAACCCACCATTTCCATATTCTGTATTAGTGGCCAATCTTCATATGGTCTTAATTGCCACTTCATGTTCAGGAGAAAGTTTCAATTTCTTTGGGAAATAGGAAACTAAATCTCTGTCCTTTCTACTTTAAGATTGGGCCATTTCCTTGAATCATATTTTTTTTTTAATTGGGAAATGTGTTCTGGTAGTAAGTTTAGTCTTAAAAATAAAACACATTATGACACAAATAATATTGTGTGTTAGTAGTAAAGTTCCTAAAAGAAAGAGAATCAAATAACAATGTTATTATACTAAGAGAGAAGAATATGAGTCAGTTTATTTGCTTGAGCCTCAAGCTAACCATTCTACTGATATACCCAGTTGTAATCATCACAGTAAAAAAACGTGGTTTGGGCTGAATATTCTTAAGAATGTGTCTGCTTAATGCTTTTTGCCAATCTGTTGAGTACAATTAAATTGGAGAGTATTCGAAATTAGAAGAAAAGGGGGAAGAGATTTTTTTTTAATTGCTTGGTCTTGAGAAAAGTTTATTTCTGGCATAAAAATTAGGAGTATTCCACATGTGAGACATCTTTTAATTTCATGAGAGCAATAGAATAATATTGGGGATACAAAAACAAGCATGAGTCAAAAAATAAAACATAAATTTTGGCTTAATTTATCTGTTTGTGAGTCAAATTTTATTAAAATTGTGTACATCCAATAACATGTTTAATTGTTATTCCTAAAGATCTTTGCCACACTGCTATCTTTTCATGAACTTGGGATCTTTTCATGAACTTGAAGGTAATTGAATCATTTTAATGATAAATTATAAAAGTCTGAAATGGAAATAATTACAAATTATACTCTGGAATTTAGACCTTTTGTTCCCCCCGAACTTGTGTCTTACTTTTCCTGGAAAAAAAGCAAGTAAACAAACGTGAACTAAGTTTGGTGAAACATGGAGTTAATTGATCTCTGACTGGGTTGAGACCATTTGATTGTCTATGAGACAAATGTTACTTTTAACTTTTGGGAAAAGGGAATTTGTTTTTTCTAAGACTGTCAGGAAGGTGTCATTATCTCTTTATTTTAATACGTTATTTAACCCTTTCCTGGTGAAATGGCATTGTAATATGTCAGTCTGACTTGGTTGATCTGTAGTTTACTGAATTCCTTTCCCTGTTTTTGAGTAGACTACATTCAGAAAATATATTTTGGTGGGATTTTAAGGAAAAAGTTATAACCAGCCCCATGAACAAAAATGAATTTTTTACTTATGTCTCGAGTTACAGGGTCCATCAGATTTGACAATCAGGAGCTTGTACCTTTCTGTGTCACATTGTTCCATTTCTATTTGAGCTGTTTTTCATAAATGGCAGAACCTCCTTGCAACCCCAAGATAACCACAAGGCCTTGAACCTCCTGATTGTTCAGAGAAGTTAAGCTAAATGGCTTTCCATCACAGATCTTGCCCAAAGATCTGCTGAGCAACTTACTCTCCACAACTCAAAGATGACCGATGTTAACCTCTAGCTCATTATACTACTAACATCTCTGCCCAGAAAGGGACTTTTGTGCCATTTTGTGGGGGGTATTAATAAGAGGGTGCATATGATTAGGTTCCTTTATTTGTGTTTATAAGATAAAGTCCAAGTTGTGTTGAGTCCTGAATCCAGGAAATGTGCTATATACCCTTCGTTGTACCTGTTAGGTCATAGCTTATTGGTGTCCCCTTTCCCTCTTCTTGAATTTGTGTTTTTCTCTCTTGTGGGCCTGCAGTTGTTGAGCTACTTTTTTCAGATTAGTACTGGGTTCATGGAACGTTTGCTTTTCCATTCTTGAGATACTTAGGGGAATGTTCTCTAATTCCATCCAGGTAAATACAAAAGATGCAAAATCTCCATCATTTTTTATGGCTGAATAGTATTTCATCATGTGCTGTATGTGCCAGTATGATCTTCATTGTGCTTGTGTAACCTGCACTTCATTTTTCCCATACGATCACCTATTTATTGAACTTTAAAACCCAGAGCAGAATTTTAGAATCCTAAATTTTATCTACTACAGTATGGCGTCTTTCTTTCACTTCAGCATGAGTGACTGGTGTCAGGATAGCATTAAAAAGAGTAACCATTTCTCACCTTGAATTAATAAAATACTGGGTAAAATTAGAAATTATTTTTATAATATAGTGATTGAATAATATTTAACTATATGTTATATATATTACCAATGTTATCACACATATAGATAAGTCTACATCAAAATATAATAATAAAAATCCAGAAGTAAATGCATCATATACATATTGACATATAGCAGTTAAAGAATACAAATAAGCTATTAACTTGTTTGTCATTTCAATTGATTGTAAAGTATGAGAATCAGTACATTATTCAAAATAAGTAGCCAAAAAATATCAAAGGCAACCACAGATCTGTTTTGCTTTGTTATATTTTTAATAATACTCATTTATAGGAAGGCAATATTTGCTATTTCAAGTGTTGGAGGATTAAGAGGGTGAAGAATATGGCTAAACCACCTTTTCTGGATCTTGGAAGCTCTGCTCTTGTGAGACTCTTCAGGGCAGGTTTGCTCTTTTATGCTATAAATCCATTTCTTCTCTCTAAAATGCCAATGCTTGACTCATAATGTTCATTCATATAAGCTTTCAGAATTCCTCAGTTTTCAGTTTCACTTTTCTTGTTCAATGGTAGAAGGTGAAAACAACCTATTATAAGATTGTTTCAATAATAAATAATATATAGTGTGTAAAAGTGCTTTACTAATTAAATTATACCCCTTTTAATTATAGTATTGATTTAAATTGAGTGTCTTTACAATTTAAAAGAAGTAATACCAATATAAGCAGATATTTCTGGTTTTTTTTTCTTAAAGTGCTTGTTTTCTTGCATTTCCAGCTATTTGATTAAGAATAGTCAGAGGTCAATCAAGTGTCAAATTTGTAGGAATAAAATAAGAAGTTATTCTGTGATAAAAACCTGATGAGACTAGTAAAAGGCTTGATGTACTTTTATTGATTGCAGTTTGGAAGGAAATAACTTTAAAAAGAAGCAAAAAAAGAGCATATGTAAGAAATAAGGTCTAAGCATAAAAATGCTTCCTAGTTATTTTATTTAGCATATTTATTTATAGAAACAATGCTGGGTTAGATTTCCTAGACCTCTAGAGAAACCCCCCATTCATGTAATTCAAATTCAGAGCTGAGCTTTTTTGGAAAGTTTCATCTTTGTATGAGTATGTATATGTATGAGTACTGGTCTGTGTGTACACACCATTTTTTTTTTCCTAAGGCCATTAGCTGGAGGTTAATGCCTAGCAGCTAAACCTTGCACGAAATCTCCTTCAAATTCAACATAACAAGGGCCTATGAAATTTTCCCATTATTTCAAATCTCCCTAACATCTCCTTCCACTGACCAGAGAAGATTTTCTGTTTATTATGTGCTCATGTGGTTAGGTTGTTCCCACACAGATGTTCTCATTTTTTGCTGAATATTATAAAATAATCACAAAAGTAATATTTCATAATATTCACAGTTTCCACCTGCACCCAAAGGAGAGGGCAAGGGTCAGAAGCCACCATTCTTAGAACTCTGTGTAGCACACAGATGATCTCAGTTTTAAGCAGAAATACCAATGAAAAGGAGTTTTCATATATGCTTTATGAAACCTTGCCTTGACCGAGATGGCTAGCTTATTCGGCTCAAGACTTAATCAAAAGGTCATCAGACTTAATTTTTATTAAAACACATACTTTTTATATTTCTCCAAACATGATATGATTATATTTCCAGAAATCTCCACAATATTTCATTTCTGTCAATCTTATCACTCTCCCCTTGGGAAAAAAAAAATGACCTGTTATTCTCATAAATCATCAGTGTGAAGTCTTCTCTGAGTTCCTGACAGTGCTTTGGGGCAGCCAATAGCTATGGTGATAAGAGGTGAGACTTAATGGGTTGTAAATATAAATGATAATAATTTAAAACTCCTAGGAAAGCATGACTTGGAAACCTCTCACCCCTTATTTAAACAGACAAGTTTCTGGGCTTCCTTTCTTCATATCTTGCTTGCCATATTTTTCTCTGTGACGTCAGTAGGATAAAAAGCTACCTGCTTTCCACAAAATTCTGCCCCTCAAGGTCAATGTGAACTTAGTACTGGACTTTGCTGTTTAGCTATAACATTTGCCCGACAGTTATGTTAAATGTGCAGCAATCAAGAGAGCACACATATGACACCAGTTTATTGTGACATGAAATCGTTTTCCCTCTGCAACGTTAACATACATGGGCACTGCACTCATGTGTTACCGGAGTATTGCACAAGCATTTTGTTCAAACTTTTTATTACTCTCCTCTCCAGCTGGCATGCAATCCTTCATCTGATGTTGTTCCCTGTCTTACACCCTAATTTGTTGTTTCACACAGTTAGAGAAATTGAAATGCCTACAATTCACCAAATACTCTTTGAAGTGCTGAAAGTAACAACAGTAGACAAAAAAAATGCATATTCCCTGCTTTTATGAAATTTCAGTACTTATGGGCCAGGAAGATTATTTTTCTTATACATGAATTTCTATGTCAAGTTATGTACATGGGTTAGTACTGATATTCGTTTCCAAATAGAATCATGTTATATTAGGAGAATATATATATATATATATATGTAACATATAATATAATATACATATAAAATATATGTATATATTTTAGGTATTAAGACTGTGACGGAAGGTGAATGTAGAGACTACTGAAAGTGGCTCAGTGATGTCCTCATGATCCTTCTTACTGGCTTATGTTCTATGCTGGAATGAGGGTATTACCCTGGGAGATGGTACTTGGAGATTCTAGGTGTTACGTAGGATATAGGATAATAAAATTGTGTTGTGCAGTGTGAAGTCTGGATCAACAGTTTCTGGATGTGTAATGTTTTTAGCATTACATTTCTTTGGGGACATAAGACATTAACTTGATGCTTTCTTATCTTCATTTACTATGTCCCTTTCTTTTTTCTTATAGTATTTTGAAACTTAAAAGCATTTTTCTGTACTTATTTCCTTATTGCACACATTTTCCAAGTAGATCATAAACTCCAGGAAGTCAGAGACCGATTTTGTTTCATTTATCAATGAATGTCTAAGACCCAGCACGTTACCAGGCAAAGATGTTTTCCATAAATACGTGCTGACTGACAAACTGACTACATGGTAAACATGCTTACTCCAGAACATCAGAATCCAACACGGTCATGCTGTGAAAGCATTTGTGAAAACATATGTGATTGAATTTTATGTCTCATATAGCATGTTATAAATAATACATGGTAACATTACATTCCGTAAGAAGTATAATGTGTGATAGACAGGAATTCTCACTAACTTAATTTTATCGTTCACTTAGTGATTCTCTGGACCACATTTTTAATATTTAGGGTGATACAAAGTTTTGTTGATAATCTGGCTGTGAAGAGCCTATGACTAAAAGGAATTAAAGAAGGCATCCCTTATTTTTCCCTACCCCTTCTATACTGAATTAGTTCCAGATGGAAAGAGTATGCCACCTGATACTTACAATGGAATGTTTATTTCACAAGGACCATGGGGAAGTATGTTTTAAAGGCTGGCTCATATTAACATTTTTACTTTGTCTACACTATTTCAAAATTGATCAGCAGATGTTGCTGAGAGGTCAAAGTTGTTCCACTCAGCTAGCTCCTTAAAAGAAGAACAATTTATCTTTTTAGGTTGCTTTTTATATAATTTTCTGTAAACTTAGTTTCAAATTTCTGTTATGTCATCTATAGGACCCCCTGATGATAATTACTATCCAGCTGCAAATTAAAGGACATTTTTGATCAAAGCAATTCTAAGTCTGAGCGCAACCCTATGATGAAACAGTTCAGAGGATAATGTCTTAGTAAGTAAGTGGTAGAGGTTTGCAGAGATGATTAAGAAATTATCATCATCTGTTTTCCAACCATGAACAGAACATTTGCAGTTACAATTGTTTATATTTTGTGATCCAGTAAAAATAAGTGATATATATGACAAGTTGTCAAAACATTGAAGCATAATAGAAATAAAATAGAATGTACGTTTTAAATACTTGCAGAAGGCAAATTTAAATAGTTTCTATATAATATTGTTTGTGTTAGAAATTATGCATCTATAAAAATGTCATATGTTTCCTCTGAGATTCTGTGCCAGCTTGATTTTGTTACAGGCTTTTGTTACATTTTGGTGCCTCTCTAGCTCTTGTAAAGGTGAGCTATTCGATCACTGAAAGTACTTATATTGATCATAAATCAATTGCATTCCTGCCAGTAAACATAGTTGTTTCTCAGTCCTATGTTCCCCTCTTTTACTGACCAAAATAATTTTATATAATCGGCTTGAGGTTCTGCTGAACAAGGAGATGTTTATTTGTGTTGCAGGCAAAGTTCTATTGGATTGATATTTAAATGCAGTGCGATGAATGGAAAACTTCTTAGTTGTGGTCATGCCTGTGATCGTGGTTCACTCTTGCGTCATAAATCCATAATTCTAATTCTGTTCTGCTCAAAAGAGTCAGTTAACAAGTAAATTTTGAAAGAATACTAAATAGAGGGTGAGGAAAAATGAAAGCAATATTACATTTAATAATACGATGAAGGATTAGTTCTCTCTCATGAAGCTGATTTTTGCTTAGCATGTGTTATTTATATGTTGGTATTTGCTAACCCCTCACTCCTGTTGAGGCAGTCAACTGTATTCTTATAACCCCAATCTATAAGAAACTTCAATTTCTTTTTGCATCAAAATAGTCAAGGTTGTCCCACTGCTGTATATTTAAGAAGGAAAATAAAGTATTAGTACAGAGTATTAAAGTCAAGTCCAAAGCATTTAGTTGGAGTATTTTCTAAGAATAATAATACTCCCACCACTAATAATAATCTATTACTTTATTACTATATTAGTTTATGATAATAAATTATATGATCAAAACTTTGTATATTTTCTTCTTAGATAATGAATATTTGTAATGAAAGAAAATTAAGTAACATGTATATGTGTGTATATATATATAATGGTTAATCAATAGGGAAAAGCATTCTAATAAAGAAACCTATTAAACTGCAGGAAATTATCTCTCTGGGGAAGTTATACCAGCCTTACTGCTTAAGTCATGTAAAACTGGATCAGAAACAAAGAAGCACTGGAAATTATACCGGAGGGAACAATTCTGTTTTTGCAAGAAAAGAAAGTAGGTAATGTAAGGATTGCCCTTCTGCCCCTTTGCTCTAAACATCTTCAATCTGCGCCTCAGAAAGCCTCTCTGTATACCTTGGTGGGGTTTAGTATAACAAACACATGGGTCTTTTATCTCTTCTTTGGTAGATATTTTAAAATCTGATAATGAAAATTTGTGTAGTAATGCAATAATTCTAAAATATGTTAATATATGTTTTATACTTTCATAATATAATGTTTAAGTGAACTAAAAAGAGATTTAATTTAAAATACTACTAATGGGAATATAGATGATATATCAGTTTCTTCATTTAACTTAGATAGGTGATCAAAGAGTATTTAAAATTCTATTTACTGCAGAAAGAATGCTGACATATTAATAGGAAGTCATATTTGAATTATTGTAGCTGGAATTTGCAGATGGAAATGCTGGAAAAAACTAAAAACAAAACGTGTGAAACAAAAAACCAAAGACATTATTGTGTGCAAAATGAGGTATAGTTAACAAGCATTTAACCACCTGTCACCCATGTCAAAGCTTGATATTCTGGGATTTAAAAAAAGAAGTAATAGGGCATAGTAATGAGTAATGTGGCTTAGTGGGTAAGGCGCCAGCCCCATATACCAAGATGGTGGGTTCAAACCCAGCCCCGGCGAAACTACAACAAAAAAATCTGCGTGTTGTAGTGGGCACCTGTTGTTCCAGCTACTTGGGAAGCTGAAGCAAGAGAATCGCCTAAGCCCAAAGAGTTGGAGGTTGCTGTGAGCTGTGACATGATGGCACTCTACTGAGGGTTATTAATAAGTGAAACTCTGTCTCAAAAAAAGTAATATGCATATAAAAAAAAAGGAACCAGAGTCCTGTGGACAGGACCTTATTATAGAAAAAGACAGCAACTATGTCATTATCGTTTGCACTTAGATTATTTTGTCCTCCAATATATATTTTCTTTACATCTACACCGTGCCAGGAACTGCACTTGGGCCTCAGCACACAAGGTACCAGAGTAAACAGAAATTAACACAGTTTCTGTTTTCATGGTCTTAGAGTCTCATGAAAAGAAACATAAATTAAATATATGAATCATGCCCTTATAGCCTCATATATGTAGTATAAAGGACAGTAACATAGTCCCATGATTATGTAGAGCAAAGTTACTCATGGTAAACTTAGAGGGAGCAGAGTACAAGGTCAGGCAATGCACTAACAGAAGAGCATGTGTTAGCTAAGTGACAAGAACAGAAGAGTCCAGGAGCAGGTCACGCTCTACCAGAGGAAGTCCATTTGCAAAGATCCTGTAAGGTGAAAGAGTTTAAATTGTGTAAAGTAAAAGACCAATTGGCTGGAGTACAGAGAACAAGAGCGAGAGACTGGGAAAGTGAGCTACACACAGAGAACCTCATTGGGGTGGGTGCTGGTGAGGAAACACTGGCTACAAATGAGCAGTGCAACAAGTAGAGCATTTAATGGAATATAGATGACATGTTATATCCTGAAGAAAATACAAAGATTAGCATGATTAGTGCATGAAGAAAACTGAGAATGACTAGACCTGGATCGCTTGTTAATAGACACCCATAAGGTTATTTTTCACATTTTACCATGATAGCCAAGAAAATTTGATAAACTATTAATAACTTCTCACTATGATAGCTGCTTCATGAACCGTTCAGGGTAAATACTATTTCTTTGTTGCCAATGGTAACAAAAAGACTAAAAAGCCAGAGGGAGGAGGACTCCTTGAGTTGCTATTTAACAGTTACCAGTTCTGTAAAAGAAGGAAGTTCTAGAGACCAGCTCTACAATATTGTCTTACATTCATTGCGCCTAGATAATACGGTACTGTGCTCTTAAACAGAGTAGATCTCATACTAAATGTCCTTATCAATAAAAAATATACAAGATAAAAAATAGAATAAACAAAAGGCAGTGAGCAGGTGCACAGGTACGGGCATCTTGGCATTTTGTCAAGAAGCATCTAGAGCAGAGCTGAGCGCAGTGTTCCTCCAGGCGATGCTGACTCTAGTCCCCTAACGTTCTCCTGCTAGTTAGGGCAGGATGAGGACAGGAATTCATAAACAGATTGTGTGAACTGCCTTCGGGTGTCAGAGCCTCTGATTTTTGCGCCTTTGGACTCCAGGACTTACACCAGCACTCACTTCTTCCTTAGGCCTTCGGCCTCAACTGACTTACCTTACCGTATTTCTAGGTTCTCCAGCTTGTAAAGGGTAAACAGAACGACTTTCTGACCTTCATAATCACATGAGCTAGTTCCTATACCTCCTATCATATAGCTACACATATTGTATTGGTTTTATTTTTCTGGAGTACCCTGACCGATATAGAAGGCATTAGACCCCCGGCATTTGGGCATAGTTCTTCTCTCTAGGATATTAGAGAAAGCATTCTAAGTATCTTGAGGTAAATTAATTGAGTTTAAATCCCAGCTCCAAATTAGTAGCCTTGCAGTTGGAAGCATGTTGCTAAATATGATTACATCTTTATTACTTCATCTGTAAAATGGGAACTAATAATACTACCTACATAGAGTTATTGAGGGTTAAATGAATTAACATAGAAGAAATATTAAGAGACTATGTATCACATAACATTATTATTTAAGTGCTAAATGTTATCATCCTTGCAATATCACCACACATACTGGGAATAAAGGATTTAAGCACTTAAGAGAGGATAAGTTTGTCAGATGCTAATATTACAGTGATGAGATTCTCATATTCCTACAGAATCATTCTTTCTCCAACCAATGGCTTGAGGGTATATGTTAGCATTGGTGCCATTCTGCTTAATTTTCAATAAAATTATTATTTGGTTATTATACCTTTTACTGATCACTGAATCTAAAAGATAATGAAAAATGTAACCATAACTTATTCTTCAAAGTTGTAAATATTTATTTAGTATTAACTTCATTTGAAAAATATTGAACACTAGAATAAATCTTAATGTAAAAATAATAACACTTACCAGTATAAGTTAGACATTTTGAATTTTAAGTTAAGGATTTAGCTATGATCCCAACAATATATTAATATTACCTCATGATTTACTGTTTCCAGGAATGAGTGATCAATTTTATATGATACAATATGACATTTTGAATTGATAATATGCAAAATATAGTACTATTTTTATAGTCAAAGACTGAAATTATTAATATTAACCAATTTCTATTACATTTGCTACTGTGACATCCATCATTGTAAGAATTTTAAGACTGTATATGGCATACAATATTGCCTTGCAAATACTCATAATTTTGAAAAATTCATTTCAAATGATAACATCCATATAATAACATAAAGATGGTAGAAGAATATTCTGTATCAATAGCTAAATTTGGAATTCAGATTTTTTTTTTAATTACATTTGGAGTCTCAAAGGGAGTACACTGTTCAGATTCACTCTAAGATCTGGCTAGAATTTAGGGTTAAGGGAAGCATTTAATTTGTTCTATGTTTTGAAAGCAGTTTAGAAGTTAAAAAAATTCAAGCTTAAAACAGATCAAAAACTCTTCAAATACTGAATTAGACCTTGGTTTAGGCCTGATAAACTTTATAATATGCCCTGAAGTAAGAAGTGAAGACCAACTAAACAGAAACCTTGACAAGCACACTACATCCAGAGTAAACACAACATATGGCTAACTCTCAGAACATCTAGATAATACAAAATCCACAATAGGCTGGGACACACTACATTACAAGGTAATGCTGCCTGCCATTTCCCACTAAATACATAAATTGAGCTTTTTGATTTTAAGCTTAAAACTTAAAAGGAAGAAATAAGGCCAGGTCCATACCCTTTTGTTAGTCTATGTTATACAAAGAATATCGGCCACTTCTATCCCTAGTTACTCTTTGTGTTAGTCACTTTATGTACTTGTTTTTAACTCAGTAAGAATCTAGGCTCTGTTCTTGAAATTCCCAAGATTCTCTAACATCCCAATAATGCCAGATTGTGATCTGAAGGCAATCTCTAAACTGAAGTGGCATTACTTACACTGAATTGGGCCCTGAATTACTGGTATTGTGCCTCGGTGGTGAGTGTTAATGATACAGCAGGTCGTAGCATGCACTTGAAATACTTATAAAACATATGAAATTATAATTACTGTCCTATGGGACTATGAACAAAGAATGATCACCTCTTTTTTTTTTTTTTTTTTGAGACAGAGTCTCACTTTCTTGCCCTTGGTAGAGTGCCATAGTATCATAACTCACAGCAACCTCTGATTCCTGGGCTTAGGTGATGCTTTTGCCTCAGTCTCCTGAGTACCTGGGACTACATGTGCCCACCACAATGTCCAACTATTTTTTGGTTTTGCAGTTTGGCCGGGGCCAGGTTCGAACCCGCCATCCTCGGTATATGGGACTGGCGCCCTACTCACTGAACCACAGGTGCCGCCCAAGAATGATCACTTCTATATTTAAATGATTACCGTGGACCCTTGAATAGCACACATCTTAACTGTAAAGATCCACTTACATGTTGATTTTCTTTGCCTTTGCCACCCCTGAGATGGCAACAACAATCCCTTCTCTCC
>CAUYQV010191575.1:0-14639 GCA_963574575.1 Galagoides demidoff | reverse complement strand
CAAACTTTGATAAGCAGTTCTCAATAATCACTTCTCAACAATTATTTGTTATTATTAAAGTTTAACATTATAAAATTAACAAAAATAATATAAAACTCATATGCTGGCGAAATAGCCACATGGCAGCTGAAAACCGTATATTCCCTTCCCATTCTCCTGCTGTTCCCTAGCTTGTCATGCATTCTTTCCAAAAATCGGGACTTTTTTAAAACACCGTGGGATGCGGGACAAATTGTTAAAAATCAGGACTGTCCCGCCAAAAGCAGGACGTCTGGTCACCTTAATTTAGGAGAAGGAAGTTCTGACATAGGTACCATTTGCTTTTGTCCACAACTACCAAGCTTTAAATATTAAGGACGCTGAGTATGTGGTGGTAAACAGAATAATGATCTCCCAAAAATGTCTGTATCCAAACCCCTGAAACCTATCAATGCTAAGTGTGATGGCAAAAGAGATTTTGTAGTTATGATCAAGTTAATGATGTGAGATGGGAAGGTTATACTAGTTTATCTGGATGGGCCTGATATAGTCACAGGGAGACAGGAAGAGTCAAAGTCAGAACAAAAGTGATGTTATGATGAAAGTGGAGGGAGAAAAGGAGATGTAGTGTGAGACTGTGAGCCCAGGAATAAGGAACACCTTTGACAGAGGAAAAGGTAAGGAAATGATTCTCTCATAAAGGCTCCAGAAGAAACCAGTCTGGCCAATACCTTGAGTTTAGCACGTAAAACCTGTTTTCGACTTCTGACCTCCAGAATTATAAGATAATATCATTTTAAGCCACTAAGTTTTGGGTAATTTACCACAGCATCAATAAGAACCAAATATAGTACTTGGATAAAACTTACAGGTGGGTTAAATATGAAACAATCTGACTACAAATTTCTTAAATTCATCCAGAATCAAGTTTACAACAGAAACTACAAATTTTAGGCCAGCCACATAATCCTAGTACTTTGGGAGACCAAAGTGGGAGGATCACTTTAGACCAGGAGTTTGAGACAAGCCTAAAGAACACAGCAAGACCTCATCTCAACAAAAAAATAGCAAAATTAGCAGTGCGGGATTGTGCACACCTTTAGCCCCAGCTAGTTGGGAGGCTGAGGCGGGAGGGTTGCTTGAGCCCAGGAGTTTGAGCCTGCAGTGAGCTATGATGATGCCACAGCACCCTAGCCCAGGAGACAGAGCAAACCCTGTCTCAAAAAGTAAATAAATAAAGAAATTACCAATTTTAAAATCATGATCCAAATAGTGACCTCAAAGGACATCTTAAGTCTTTCCCCTCAGGATGAATAACTCTTCTGTGGTATCTCTTGAGGGTGGTCTCTTAGCACCCTGAACTGATGAGCAGCCCCCCTCAGTCCTCTGTAGGCCACCTGCAAATTTCAACAGAATTAAATTCTGACACCAGTTTCTGAAAATGGGTGAGGCCTAGTAATTGAGAATATGGAGAAAACCCGTAAGGCCATATGAGCACCAAGTGATTGTCCTCCTCCCCCTAACAAAACTGGGTATCCCATTCTGGGTATTCTTCCTCAAACAGAAGTGGCTTGCCAATGCCTTTGGGTGTCTTCATTTCCCCTTGATCTTATAGGGAAGAGTGGAGAAGAGTTGGGGCTTTCTCTGTTTTCTGTACGAGATGTATGGCCCCACCCTGATGCCAAACAGCCACCCTTTCCTGTAGCTCCTCTCTCAGCTTTCCCTCATCAGAACAAGATTAGCTTCTCACTGCTCCCTTAAATTTCTGATTTTTTTTTTTAAATTTTGAGATAGAGTCTCAAGCTGTCACCCTGGGTAGAGGGCTGGGTTGTCATAGCTACAGTAACCTCGAACTGTGGGGCTCAAGTGATCCTGTTGCCTCAGTTTTTCTATTTGTAGTAGAGACAGGTCTTGCTTTTGCTCAGGCTGGTCTCAAACTCCTGAGCTCAAGCTATCCACCCACCTCGGCCTCCCCGAGTGCTAGGATTACAGGCTGCACCCAGCCAAATTTCTGGGTTGTTTTACAAATAAAGTAAAAAGCTTTTCTTTAGTGGGTTCAGCCATCTCTTAGAAAAATAATGGTTAACAACAATGAAAACTAAGTATGTATCTGGTCTCATCTCAGACCATTTATATGAGAACCTTTGGGAGTGAGCTCTAGATATCTCTATTTTTTAAACTTCCCGGGGATATTATAGTCAGGATTGGGAACAAATGGTCTAAGCCAGTCATGAACCCTATTCCCGGCCAAATTACAATTACCAGTGTCACGGAACAAATTGTATATCCCCAAAATTTGTATGTTAAAGCCCTAACTCCCAATAACTTAGAATGTGACTGTGATTTGGAAATAGGGTCTTTAGAAAGGTAAGTAAGGGTTTATACACAACTGACCACATCAGACTGACCACACACACTCTTTGTGGCTGTAAGATACTAAATTATAAGCAGGGCCTGGGGCAGTGCCAGGCAAAGGTTAAGTCTCACCTGTAAGCCATCAGTTTATTTAGCAGATTACATTGAGTCAGTATGTTGTGGCTTGCTCTAAGATTAACAGATTTTATTATTTTAACCTAAAAAATTCCTTTTTAGTGACTGCAAGCTTTTAGATAAAACTTTATTTCTTTAACCAACTACAAATTAAAGAATCTCTGAATCCACTTATAACCTATAAACTCCTGTTTCAAGATGTTTTGCCTTTTGAGGCCAAACCAATGTATACTTTCCTTATATTGACTTAGGATTTTATCTGCCATTCCTGTAAATATGTAAATTCCTAAAATATGTAAAACTAAATTGTAACCTGCCCACCTTGGGTGCACTTTCTCAGGACATCCTCAGACTATATCTTTCCAGACCATGGTCACTCATCTTCAACTCTGAGTAAACCTCTAAAACATTTTCCTGAGCTTGGTTTCTCCATTAACAACTGTGTGGGGACACAGAAAGAAGACAGCTATCTACAAGCCATAGATTGAGGCCTCAGGAGAAACCACCACTGCCGACTCCTTGCTCTTGGACTTCAAGCCTTCAAGATTGTGAGAAAATAAATTTCTGTTGTTTTAAGCCACTCAGTCTGTGGTATTTTTGTTACAGGCAATTCTAGCAACCTGCTATAACCAATAAAAAAAATTACTGGTTTTTCTTTTTTTTTAAATCAAATCCATTGAACATTTTCATCCTGCAAACACTCATTTTCTAAACTCTGAACATTAGCATGGCTGTACTTCTGCTTCTATCAAGGGGCTAAAAGGTCATAATAGTAGCTGGACGCCATACCTCATGCAGTCTGGGAGGTAGGAGGATCGCCTGAGTTCAGGAGTTCAAAATCACCTTGAACAAAAGCAAGACCCTGTCTCTGAGACAAATAGAAAAATTAGCTGAGCATTATGGTGGCCACCTGTAGTCTCAGCTGCTTGGGAGGCTGTGGCAGAAGGATCACTTAAATCTGGGAGTTGGAGTTTGCTGTGAGCTATGATGCCACAGCACTCTACCCAGGGCAACACAGTGAAACTCTGTCTCAAAAAAAAAAATCATAATAGCATTCAGCATAAGAAAATATCAAATACTCCAGGGAATTGCTTTTAGTTGCAAATAGAAAACTCAATTATCATTTACTTAAAAATAAATATATTTAATGATCTCATACAAGGAGCAGTCTGACAGTGATCAGGAGAGGACTGCTGGTTTGAAAGCCTGGGCCCTTTCTATCTCTCCACTTCATTGTTGTTAGCATGTTTTGAAGGCCGTTGTGCTTTTTATAGGAAAATAAAGGCTTTTCCAGCCTCTAAACAGACCAATTTCTTCCCCTGCAGGTGTAGGGGAAGCTGGAGATAGAGGAGCCCATAAATGGGAAAAGGATATTCATGACAGGCGTAGACCAGTCATTCTCAACTTGGCTAAGACTTGCCTGAGGACACTGAAGAAATATAGATGCCTAGGCTTCATTCCAAAAGGTTCCGATTATAAACTCTGCAGGTGATTCTGCTGTGAAGCCAGTTGAGAACCCAAGCATAGACCAAGTATGGTTTGTGCCACTTGGAACAGAAGTGAGACCCAAATAATAAGCAAGACAAAAGTAGTAATAGGATAGGGATTAATGTGTGGCGGAAAACACATTTCCTGATTATTTACTCACAAATCAGGGAAGACTGAGCTGGATTTGGGCGTATTTGAATATAAGATTAAAACGCTCACTCTCTTTTTTCCCTCTCCATTTTTCCAAGTCCCTTCTCTTTCATCTCTCCCCTCCTCCATCTCCCTCTCTTTTCATGTCTCTTCCTCCCACTCCATTTTTCCTCTCCCTTTGCCTCCCTCTCCCTCTAACCCTAGCACATCTCCTTGGCTAGATAATCACACACAGGACTATAAGAAGTACTCTCTACAGAACCAAAGCAAATTACCATGCAGGCATTCATTGAATGTTTCCAGCAACAGAGAGCTCACTGCCTTTGCAGATTTATTACATAGAGAGTGCGAATTATACTCTGCACAGAGCACCTGCCTGAGGTCGCAAACAGGTGGGGCCTGGCTGCCATTGGCCAGCTGGAGAAAGAAGCACCTGTTCTGACTTCACATAAAAATACCACATAAGGTATCAGGGTCCTGGCATTATAAGGCCCCTTTTCCACTGTTACATGGCTGTGACTTTTCTGAAGTTCTCTTTTGCAATGAGACAAGATTTACCGTCTCAGAGACTTGACTTAATGGTTGCCTAGTGGTTTGCACCCACTTAGGGCACATTAGCTCCCTCCTCTCCCTCAGCTCCCGTGACATCTTTCTCCTCCAGGTTTCTCAGCCCTGATTCTTTCAACATCCTGTCCCAGCTTGGCTCAGATTCTCCCTCACCATCCCCCGTTCTTCCTGGGATACAACACTGAGTGGTCAGTGGCCCTCTTAAGCTACAGCACCGTAGCTTGAACATCGAAAGAGAAGGAGAGAAAGAATATGTGGAAAATAAAAGCCTCTGTTCACAGAATCTCTCATGAACATGAGCAGGCATGAGACTAAGCAGCAGAGCTCATTGTCATGGAAGCCACCCGGGGAATGGGATTCGGGGAGGGGATGAGGATCATCAGAGCCCCAGGCTGTATGACTTTGGCGGGATAAGCACTTAAAGTGCCTAATAGATTTAGAAATTATTGGTCATTGGCGACTTTCATCAGATAAGTTTCAGTTAATGGGTAAATACAGATGAATACCAAATAAGGCAGTAGAGACAGCAAGTGCAGAAAAAGACAAGCTCACAGTTAGCAGTCACAGGGGACGTAACTCAGAAGGTGGTGATCAAGGGGCGGGTGGATATGCATAGATGGGTACATGAGTGTGTTCAAGGAGAGGAGAAACTTGATATGGTCATAGGTTGAGTGGGAAGAGGCAGTAGAGTGTTAGAGAAAGAGGCTGCAACTAGAAATTGAGAATTACTGAAGCTGTATTTTGGAGGACTCAGGAGAGTCTGAGGTCAAGGGCACATGTAAAGGGGTTGGCCTTGAATCGATAGACTAACATCTTTCTTGGAGCCTGAGAGCAGGAGTAATGTGTAATAGAAAAGTGGAACACTCTTTTGAAATGAAGACACAGAAAGGTTTAGGGGCTTTTCTTTTATAAAATGTCCCTCTTGCCCTGCTCTCTCCCCTTCATGAAACATTTATTGAATCTGAGCCACCAAGCATGGTGAATACAGAAAATAATAAGATTAAGCTTTTGTCTTTGAAGAGCTCTGAGCCTGGTAGAGAGATGGGTAGTCATTGCCCTTACCCCAGTCACTCTTCTCACCCCTACCAGAACCCAGACCTGCACCACACATAAGGCAGGGATTACAGAGACCTCCCTTTTCTCATAACAGACAAAATTCTATTTCGTTTAAATCTTTCTACCTATTCTCAATTTCTTAGTCATTTCTCCAGAGCTATGAAGAAGACCACAGCTCACTGGGATGGCAGGGCAAGATGGACCAGGTGGAGAAGAGCACATGGCCTAATTCCTTTTCTGGAAAAAAACTGTGCCTGTAAAATAATTTCAAGACTTCTCTATAGGTATAAACAGGGAAATCCAGAGGACATAACCAGAACAGACTAGTGCAGTCAGAAAGGACAGAGTGATTTGCACACGGAAGTGAGATGCATTCTGAGGTTTGGCTGTTGGGGGAAGGGTCTGAGACTGTCTCAGATATGAGAGGGAGAAGTGAGGAGTGGAAGCTATGAGAGTGAGCAAGGTACATTGAGCCCTAAAATCATATCCGAATAGAAATAAAAATGAATTGGGGGCAGAAGTAAGGTGAAGAAGGCCCTGGACTTCCTGCTGACATGCTGGGTAATTATTGGCTTCTGTATTAGGCTGGCCCAGCAGCCTGTGAGATCCTTAAAGCCAAGGGTCAGGTCTCGACCAGTCTATTCCCAACTATCACTATGCCAGGTGGGTTCAAGGTTTGTGGAGCCTGAAGCTTATAAAATTCAGGGAGGCCTCTTTAAGAGAAAGAATCCAAAGCTTACTGGTGGAAAATTAAGGAAGTGAATGTGTATTTAGAATAAGGGAACAAATAAAAAATCAAAAATTTTTAAATCTCAAAATCTAAAAAAATCACATTATATATTTATTAATTGACTGCCTGATATACGGCTATAATACTTTTCTTCTTGTACTTCCTGGGTTTATTCTTTGATCACCTCTCCATTTGACAACAGTTTTTGTAAGATTGTTTTCTTTGAAGAGAACAGAAAAATAATCCTGTCTTTCTTATGGTATGATTGATCAAAAGTGGGTTTTTATTTTATTGAATTCAGGAAAGTTTATTTTAGCTTCACAACTCCTTATTGGTCACGTCTTGTAAAATTTTCAAGACTGTCATTTTAAAAAGCCTCCATCAAGTTTTTGTTATTATGTGCTATAAAATTTCAGGGCATTTTGCACCTCCCTGGGGTCCTAATGCGCTGTACTCTGACTTGGCAGCACTCATTAGCCAGTTTGTCACCAGTGTCTTTGTTGTAGAGGCCAAGTCCGCCCCCAGTGGGTCATGATGTGAGCAAGTCACTACAGGGGGCCAGAGCAGCATTCCTGGAGGCCATTCCTACACCAGAGGTGCCTAGCAATACTGAAAACATTTGAGAGTAACTGTGAATTATGTGAACATAACCCACTAAACCAGTGATTTTCAACACAGTGTGCCATGGGGCACTGGTATGACATGAAAAAAAAAATTTTTTTTTGAGGCAGAGTCTTACTATGTCACCCTCGGTAGTATGTGTTGACATCACAGCTCACAGCAACCTCAAACTCTTGGGCTTAAGCAATTTTCTTGCCTTAGCCTCCCAAGTAGAGGGGACCATATGTGCCCGCCACAACACCCGATTATTTTTTTGTTGCAGTTGTCCTTGTTGTTTAGCTTGCCCGGGCCGAGTTTGAACCCACCTGCCTCAGTGTATGTGGCTGGCGCCCTAACCACTGAACTATGGGTGCTGAGCCTTCCATGAAAAATTGTAAAGATCATTATTTAAATTATTTTTGAAAGAAGTTCAAAAACACAGTATGTATATATATACATATATATACACATATATATTATTTTTCATCAACATAATTTAAGTGTGCCACAGAAGTTTAACTATAGGTTCAAGCGTGCTATGAGATTTAAAAAAAAATGTTGCTCAGTGCCTGTAGCACAGTGGTTATGGTGCCAGCCACATACACCAAGGCTGGAGGGTTCAAACCCGGCCCGGGCCAGCTAAACAACAATGACAACCATAACAACGACAACAACAAAAATAGCCAGGTGTGTAGCAGGCACCTGTAGTCCCAGCTACTTGGGAGGCTGAGGCAAGAGAATCTCATAAGCCCAAGAGTTTGAGGTTTCTGTGAGCTATGACGCCATAGCACTCTACTGAGGGCGACGTAGTGAGACTTTGTCTCAAAAAAAAAAAAAAAAAAGGTTGAAAAACAGTAATAAACCCATACTTCCCTTTGTCTGAATCCCAAAATTGCTCATACCACTTCATTGCCATCATATGTGAAGGCAAGAGAGTGGAAGAAGACAAGGGTTGCGGAAATCTGCCACTGAAATACCTTTCCTTTGCAATTTACAAAACTATGTCTTCAGGTGAACTCATTACTGGGGGAAGGGCTAGTGCAAGTCAGGGGTCCTGAAGTCTCCTGAACCTATGATCTGTTGGTCTGTCCCACAGAGGGCACTGTCACAGAGCAGGCTCTGCCTGAATGTTGACTGAGCTGAGAAAGGTGAAAGCCAGGGAAAGGAGGAAGCAGAGGAGTGAGCAAGAACCACAGTGCTGACTTCTGTGAAGCTGATACTTCGGTAGTTGGTGAAGCTTCATCAGTAGTGTCTCAGCCTAACCTGAGCTAGGGGAATTGCTCTGCTTGTCCAGTGGGGGCTTGGGACCTCCTGGGTAAACTGTGTCCTCTTCACCCCTAGCTGTGCTGGCCACACAAAGGCCTGTATTCTTATCACTACAGCAGGAAGTTTGCCAATCACCAAGCTTCCCTGAGTGCCTCTTTGATTTGTAACATTTAAAGGGCATGGAGAGAAGCGTTCAGAGGCAGGCTTTTAAACCTGAAGTTACCCTAGTGTGAGTCCCAGCTGAAACATCCTTGCTGGCAGTAACTGCTAAGCACAGCTGGGCGGATGGCAGCATTTGCCCTATAAAACATTTGATCCTCTGCCAATAAACTATAAAGGGGAAAAGAAAGCCCCTATCTATTTTGCAGTTACAGGGCAGCTTTGGAATGTGCTAAGTGAAGCAAATGTGACCCTTGCTCCATCAGAGTACTGCATCCCAGTCCTACTGATGAATGAGAGTGTAGCTCCCACTTGGCAAGGCCATTGGGACTTCAGAGACTTCCTGCAGATCCCACCCCTCCCTACTGGTGTTGGGTGGTTAAGGTGTCCTCAGCAGCCACTGCCTCCACTCCAGCTCTTTGTGGCCTGGTTTGTCAATTAGTGCTACTACCATGGCAGAAGATGACTGATGACCCGTACCTCTGCTGCCATTGCTGTCACTCTTTAGAGTGCCCTTCCTGTGAAGGATCCCTGAAAGGAAGAGTCTCTCTAGCCAGGGAAAACATTTCCCTCAGTCAGACTTCAGAGGAACTGTCAACCTAACACAAACAGCCATTTGCAAAGTTTGTCAAAAGTAATTACCCTTTCTGATTTTCATATTCATTCTCCATGAGTGTGGGTCATGTGATCCAAGGCCAAGTTGGAAGACAATTGAATAGGAAAATCCAGAATCAAGTGCAAAACATGATTCCTTTCCACCAACCCACAGTTTACACACATTTCGAGACAGCACTGATGGGTCTCCTCCTTTACCGTGTGCTCCTTCAAAACCCATGGATTTTGCTTGAGGGCATCCTGTGAAATTCAATCTGCTTGAGGATTCACATGCCAGTAATCTGGGGCTCAGTCACAGGTGCCAAAGTCCCTCCGCCCTTCTCCGGGGAAGATAGATCTATGCCTTCTTACACAGACAGGATTTCTGAAAGTTTTGTTCTACCAGAGGTCCTGTCTTAGATCACTCAGAAACCTCGGACAATTATTTGAGTGCAGGTAGTTTACTGAGGACATGACCCTGGGAACACTAATCAGAGGAAGAAGGAGGCCATTAAAGGGTGTGCTGTCAAGCCAGTTTCCACCAATGGGAAACTGGAGGGCAGTCCCACCAAGGAACTCTGATAGTCAGTGTAGAGTATATATCTCAGATATCCCACCCAAGGGGTGAGGAGTATGGCCCAGGTCTTTACCCACTCATCCCATCAGCCAGAAGGTACTGGCTGTTGCAAATCAGGCTGGGAAGCAGACATAGTGAGGCTCACAGGAGCTTGCATTCCCATGTGGATAAGACCATCCCATGACATAAAGAAAGCTACCACCAAGGAAGAGTAGTTTGCATGATCTTCAAAGTGTAATGATCCTCTATATGGGAGTCCTGAGGAATGTACAGTAAGGAACAGCTGAGAATGTAGGACTATATCCCTAGCCCACTGACACTGAGTTCAAGACAGAAATCCTAGTTCAAAGGAAACTGGGGTTCTAAGGAAGGGGAACAGAAGCATACATCTGCAGTGCTTTAGGCAAGTGATATCCATGAAGATGTGAGGATGATTACAGACACTCTGTATTTCAGAAATTTGTGGGCCATCTAAGCATGATTATCACACAACTGAGTGATGCTCCTGGCATATAGTGGGATAGATTCACAAATGCCAGGCATTCCTACTCAGTGAAGACTCCAGCAACTCCACATCTTATCTCTTTATATATTTTTATAGGTGAAAAATTTCTTTGTAAATATTTGACATACAAACTCAAAGTTTCTTTCTTTCTTTTTTGTAAAGATACAGAGTTGTGCTCTGCTGCCTATTCTAGAATGCAGTGGCACAATCATAGCTCATTGTACCTGAAACTCCTAGCCTTGAGAGATCTCCTACCTCAGCCTCTCATGTAGCTGGAACTATAGGCACACACCACTATGCCCAGATAATTTGTTAAAGATTTTGTGTATTTGAGGTCTTGCTACATGGCCCAGGCTGGACTTGTTGTCCTCCCACTTCAGCCTCCCAGAGTGTTGGAATTACAGGGGTAAGCCACCATGCTGGACCATTTATTTATTTATTTTAAGACAGAGTCTCACTTTCTCACCCTTGGTGGAGTACTACGGTGGCATAGCTCACAGCAACCTCAAACTCCTGGGCTCAAGTTATCATTTTGCCTCAGCCTCCCGAGTAGCTGGGACTACAGGAGATGGGGTCTTGCTCTTGCTCAGGCTGGTCTCGAACTCATGAGTTCAAGTATTCCACCTGCCTCTGCCTCCCAGAATGCTAGGATTACAGACCTGAGGCGCTGCGCCCAGCCTCTTCCTCCCTTCTCCCCGCCCCCATGGTTTTAAAACAGAGAAAATTTCCAGAAATGCAACTTCCTTTTAAATCAAGAGAAGACTTTATTTTGTTTTGTTCAGAACCCTACCAACAGTTGTATAAGAGTTAGAAAAGCGTAGTTAGTGGTAATATTTGAATTAACAATTCAATATCCTGACTGAGTTAGCTAGAATTTCCAGTTCTCACATTTGGGTAGTTTATGAAGAGATGAAAGCATACACTACTTCATTAAGTCTTTTCACGTAGTTGTGCCAGAGAATTTACACATGGAAATACATATTGTTCTGCAGCATGTTACTTCCCTATTATTTCCCCTTTATATTACAGTTAAAATATTACATGCAGTTTTAAAAGTTGAATGTGCAAGCAAATTATATTTTCTCTGAGTTTTATATAAAAAACAAAATGTTATAAAATATGTGTCATAAAAAAGGAGGACTGAGAGAGGCGCCCGTGGCTCAGAGGAGTAGGGCGCTGACCCCATATACCGGAGTTGGAGGGTTCAAACCTGACCCCGGCCAAAAAAAAAAAAGTAGGGGAGGATTGAGTCTGGTAAATGGGGAAAACTAAGAGTAGTTGCAGGCGCCCCCTGCTGGTGGCGACTGGCTGCTGCGATCCTGAGAGCCTCCTTTACCCTGAACTATGCTCACCAATTCTACAGTTTGCCATCAGATTTTGGTGTCTGTTTTTAAAAGCCTGTCAACAAGCCTGACAATAAACGTCCAAACTAGTGTTGCTAAAGTGCCCATGTATCTGAAAATCTTTAAAAAAAAAAAAAGCAAAAACCTCCAACTCCTGGGCTTAGGCGATTCTGCTGCCTCAGCCTCCTGAGTAGCTGGGTCTACAGGTGCCCACCACAATGCCTAGCTGTTTTTTTGTTGCAGTTTGGCCGGGGCGGAGTTTGAACCCGCCACCCTCGATATATGGGGCCAGCGCCCTACCCACTGAGCCATAGGCGCCACCTGGATGTGAAAATCTTAACCAAAAAAAAAGAAAAACTAAAATGTGATTGAGAGAGATTAGAGATATTTACTTTGGGAATGTGATTTGAGAACTAGCCGAGCTGTGATGAGGAACTAAATTCCCTCATTTAATATCTGAAGGGAAGACAGGGAGCATACTGGCTCTGAGTAGGAGAAGCGGGGGAAGCTAGGACCAGTGGTCATGTAACTGGAATGAATGTTTCCAGAATATTAGGATGCAGATATAGTCCCTCTCTTTCTGACTAAATAATCAAGTTCTTTCTACTCTTATTCTTCTTCTTATTTTTTTGGAAGTCCAGTACCTCTTTCCCAAGTCCTCGCTTCGTTCCTCTGAACGTCTAAAAATCATATTGAAACGGATTCATCAGGCTTTCACAGCCAAGTGGAGACAGAACAATGCCTAGAGCTCCACTCCCTGCAGTTGCAACCTGCTCCCACGGGGTGGCACTGTTGAATGGAGCCCAATACAGTACAAAAGATGCTGCCCACTTGCTGCGGAGCTGGCTGTAAAGATTACCAAGTTTCTTTGAAGATGGATAGCCATAAAGATCCCATCCTTTGGCCTGAAAGTTTTCAGTTTTCGGCAAGAAAACTTCAGTACTTGCTTGCTTCTTCAGCAAATTTGCAGGAATGCAACTTCCTGGAAGACACACAGCCACATCTCAAGGACCGACCATTAGCACCTCAACCCTGGTATCTGACCCTTCCCAGACCGAGTTCAGCCCTTCCTCTCCCCTGGTTTCCTCCCTTGGGTGTATGGCAGAGTCTTATTCTCCCCATTTCTTAGGCCATGTGCCTTTTCTGCCACAGTTCCTAGCCCATTTCTGTTCCTGTCTATTCTAGGACAGTGTCTCTCCTTACACAATTATTGCTTAATACGGTAATTATTATACCTCTGGCAAAACGTCTTCTCCGGCAGGCCCCTATTACAATTGCTTTAAGAAAGGGACAGATTTTATCTTAACATAAGAATGAACTTTTAAAACCCAAACCTTTGCCAGGCATGGTGGCACAAACCTGCAATCCTAGCACTTTGGGAGACAGAAGTAGGAATAAATCCACAAGTTCAAGACCAGCCTGAGAAACATAGCAAGATCCCATCTCTACAAAAAAACAGAAAAATTATCCGGGTGTGGTGGTGCCCACCTGTAGTCCCAGCTACTCAGGAGGCTGAGGCAGATGGATTGTTTGAGCCCAGGAATTTTAAGGTTGCAGTGAGCTATGATGATGCCATTGCACTGTAGCCCAGGCAATAGAATGAGAAGGAAAAGAAAATGTAAAAAGTAAATTTTAAACTCTATAATAGCTATTTCAAAATGTAGTGAGCCTCCTTGTTTCTAGAAATACTTTAAATAGGCTGTTTGGGTACCCCGAGACCAACATCCCAACAGGTGTGCAGGACAAAACACCTTCTGTATTACGAAAGTGTGGCTCAGAAAGTCTTGCCTATATTAAGTCAAATTCCCCAGTACCCCGAATGTGCCTACTATAACAGTTTCCCTCTCTTTTGTTGAAACTAATGAGTCACGATTGGAGTAATGTTTTTCTGTGACTCTAAAACCATTTTGCTTAATGAGGTACTAAGTCTTTATAATTAGGCCCAGAAGGAAACGAGGACGTGGCCCTTAAGAGCAATAATTATTTCAGTTATTTATGGTAATAAAAAATTGAAAATAGGAATTCTTCCTCAGAATGCAACTATTTATTCTTTTACATATTGCCTAACAGGCAATTACCCTATTAAGGCAGCGTTTTGTTGCTAAAGACATTAATTGAAATGTAAATTAAATGTAAATCAGCTAATTAAATTGATATGTAATGAACTTGTCAGGCGGGCCTCTCTGATCAGATGCATTTCACTAATAAACAAGCATTGCAGCCTGCCCAACACACAACTGGGGAGAAGGGTGCCTGGCTGGAAACTCTGATGAAGAAGGGAGGGTCTCCACTACCCAGAACTTCAGGAAGAAAGGAGAACATTTTGGTCAGGCCCTTGGAAATACGCCTTTCTTATAATACCTTTCTGGGCCTTATTTTTGCTTTTTCAGATACAATTCTTGCAGATGTAAAGGCTAGAAAATTCGGTTCAAACTGGGTCATGTAAATGGAACATCCAGAAGTAGAATGAGCTTAGGGAGTGGCTCCTTCAGGGAGGCAGCACCATTGCTCTCTGATTCATCTGTGTGCTCTGGTACAGACCCTGTGTTGCTGGAGTTAATGGTTGAGGCTTGTGCCCTTGAACCTGGGCAGCTCAGCTGCTGGTGTGCACTGGAACAGCTGAACTGGTTGTTAAAACAGTTAAACACTTTGAAATGCTTGGCAAATAACTATTTGAATACTCACTAGCTATTTGCTCCTCAAATGTTTCTCCCCTACCCTGGCCTCTCAGGCTCCTCCCCCAAAACCTTGCAGACAATTTCATGCTTCAGCAAGGAAAGGATAAATTCCTCAGGACCAAGTTCTAGGCCCATGGCTAGCATCTATTCTGAATAGCGGGGTCTGTGGCTTGCTGGTTATTAACTATGTTAAAAATTTCCCCAGTATTTGGCAGTGCCTGTGGCTCAAAGAAGTGGGGCGCTGGCCTCATATACCAGAGGTGGTGGGTTCAAATCCAGCCCTGGCCAAAAACTGCAAAAAAAAAAAAATTTCCCTGGTATTAGATCACTCCTAAACCAAATCTCTGTAATTAGGGAAATAACATTTACTGATTAGCTACACTCTTGCATTTAAGTTGTGGCAAGTGGGAAGAAGTTTTCTTGACAATTCTAAATTCCAGGGTCAGTCTAGAAGAGT